>JANIJG010007150.1:0-97743 GCA_024611175.1 Megaceryle torquata
TTTTTGGTTTTTTGTTTTTTTTTTTTGTTTTTTTTTGTTGTTTTTTTTTTTTTTTTTTTGTGTTTTTTTTTTTTTTTTTGGTTGTGGGTTGGTTTGGTTTTTTGGTTTTTTGTGTGTGTTTTTGGTTGGTTGGTTGTTTTTTTGGTGGTTTTTGTTGTTGTTGTTTTTTGTGTTTGGGGGTTTTTTTTGTTTGTTTGGTTTTTTTAAGATGCTATAATGACATTGGAGCACACACAAGATCTAAACAGCCCACTCTTGCTCTCTGCTTCTGGAGTTTAAATATGCATCAAAGCTCTGACAGTACAAACGACCAACCTTTCCAAATAAATTAACATACTTTTCTGCCCAAAATATTTCTCCAGACTGAAAAATAACACTGACGTTATCTGGGAAAACAAAAACAAAACATTAATTACTCCTAGGTAGATATTTCTAGTCTTCCACCATGAAAAGCACTTGCTCTCCTTCTACCTGCAACCATAACAACATTGAGAACTCATGCCCTAGCAACAGTCATCTCTTCCCCAGTGCATCATCTTAGGTTCGTTTAGGATATAAAAGCAATTCCAACTACACAAAGGTGTATGTCTCATTCCCCCTACCTCCCCAGCACCACGTATTATTTTATCCTGCTGCAATAAGCTGACTGCTTCCACACTACAAGGCTGTCATTTCCCATAACAGGTAGTTTCAGTTTTTTCTTTTAAATTGTCATGGAACCAGAATATTAAAGCCTCCTTGGAAGGTAAAAGTAGTTTGAAACACCATGAGATAATAAAAATTTGACAAAAGCTTCAGAGATGGCATACACGTGCAATTCTTTATACTAAGCATGAAGTTATACAAGAGCTAGGTCGTAACAGTGTTGGAAGACTATTTAATTGCTGTATTCATTAAAATACTCAGTAAAGCTTATTCAGCATGAGCGAGCCAATGCCCAATTCATCTAGCAGATTCTTTGAATGATCACACATTCCAGGCCAGCACTTAAACAGTGCAAACCCATATAGTACATATGTACAGTCCAACTAAACCTTGCTATAACTCTTTACTTCTACTAGGTTTTTTAAAGTTGCATTCATCAGTTACAGCCATACCTTTTCATAAGTTTTTATATAAAATGCCTAATGCAAATGCAGTGCAAATAAAAAAAACCCAACATTTCTACTTTGATATTTTGAATGATGAATACAGAGCCAGACTCCACTTAAGATTCCCAGTTAATCTAATACCACCACTGCCCTGGCAGTACTCAAAATGCCACAGCCTAGTGAGTATGCAGGAAGGGAAACATCATGATAGGGCTTAAGAGGATTCTTAAGAGACAATAAGAATTTTTTCTCCTTGTCATGTCATCAAATCATGCGATTTGCACTTCCACAGAAACTGTTTAAGTGAACAGTCTGGACATAAGAACTGTGCTACAAGACTTAGTAACCCAGTATAGTAACCTGGTAATAATAGTAACCCAGTCCATAACACTAGCCATACTGGAGACTGAACTTCACTGTGTTTCTTTATATCTTCAGAAGACACAATTACTTCCCCCCCCCCCAAAAAAAAACCCCACCCACCCACAAACAAACAAAACAACAAAAACCAAACAACAAATATGAAGACTACCATCAAGAAATACACTTGCAACTTCTCTTCATGCCAAAACGGCGCCTTTTTTTTTTTTCCCCCCATGCAATATAGAAAAAGCTATTCAATTATGTTAATAGTTCTACCTCACATTATGAAGCAGACTCGGAACTAAGTTTCAGAAACTCGATTTACTTCAGAAGATCTAAAGAGAGGAAAAAAAAAAAAGTGAAAACTATCAAAAAAATAGGAAAATTATATCTTAAACTCATTTTATACAAGAAGTATGAAAGCAGACATTGCAACAATGACCATTTTGGACTCTCTTCTACTGTAACTCCCAGCAGCAACTATTTCAAGTCACACTGAAAGCTATGGAAGTTAAAAGTAAGAATTTTTTAAAAACTTGTCTGAATACTAGAAAAGACATGCTGATCAGGACATTAACATTCTACAAGATAAAAAGTATGCCTTTCTCAACGGATGACAAAATAACTGGACACAGAAGTATAAAAAAAAATCTGCATTAAGAAATGGGGTATAAAGATCAAAATATCAGAACAAAAAAGTATGTAAGTAAGTCTACTAATGTTTCCGTAACAAACTATAGCTGATGTGGATAATCACAACTTAGAAAACTAGAGTTGAGTAAAATTAACATTAGCATTTAAAAATTGTAGATGCTGTTAGGACAAAAAAAAAAAAAAAACCAACAAACAAATGAAAACACCAAGCCCCCCCCCCAACTTTTATGTTTAGTACATTCAGGAAAGACAGCTAGCCTTGATGTTTATGAAAAAAAAAAAAAAAGAATATAGTCTTGTTCCAAATTATGTTTTGGACTTCAAAGATTTCCTATATCATTTCTTTGAAGACAGGAATGTAACATACATTATCTTCAGGCCTAAGTACCAGAAGTTCATGGACCAGCTGTTGAATACTCCATTTCACAGTCTTGACAAAGAAGTCTTTACTCCTCTTAAATACAAAGATGCTTATGTCAGAGTTTTTAGGATACTGAAACATTTTTATACCCATCACCAATCCTGCAACTATAAAACAGGTTTCCTAAACATGATTGAACAGATGGACTAGCCGGAAAATAAATAAAACCTTTCAGGTTTTCAGAATATAATTGGTTGCATTGTAATAATCAACTAATGCTCTACATGCCAAATGCTCAAGATTTTCTCCTTTATTACTCTTGTCAGTTCCTTTATGAAAAGTTCAGTGGGTTTTAAGTTTAGTTCGTATTAATCCTTGAGGTTCTATGGTCTTAGGAACAAGTTTAAAAAAAAAATAAACTAACAACACAACAATAACCCAAAACAACAACAAAGAAACAATGTGTTCAAGAGAGACAGGGAAATACTAGAGTCCAAGGGAAAGTTACAGAGATGATTAAAAGACTGGAAGGCTAAGAGACCTGGGGCTGTTTAGCCTGCAGAAGAGAAGACAGAGGGGATCTTATTAATACCTACAAATATCTGAAGGGTGGGTGTCAAGTAGAAGAGGCCAGTATCCTTTCAGCGGTACCCTGTGATAGGATGAGGGACAATGGTGACAAACTGGAACACAGGAAGTTCCACCTCAACAGGAGGAAAAACTTCTTTACTGTGAGGGTGCTGGAGCTCTGGAACAGGCTGCCCAGAGAAGTTGTGGAGTCTCCTTTGCTAGTGACTTTCAAAACCCACATGGATATGTTCCTGTGTGGCTTGGTCCAGGTGGTCCTGCTCTGGCAGGGAGTGGGGCTCTATTTCCAGAAGTCCATTCCTACCTCTACCATTCTATGATGTTATTTCTAAACTAATATTGAGTTATTGAGCATATTAGATTCCCCCCCCCCCCCAGACAGGAACTGATGGGTGGATTTTAATAAGTAATGATCCTTTTAGAAGAGGTGATAAACTCAGCTGTCTAGATAGGTTCTCAAGGATGCAGACTGTGTAGCCCATCTTGCAACTGTAGCAGGCCACGAGTTCACAAGTAACACAATATATACATCGCCTCATTTCTTCAATTCTACTCACTCATTTTTGCAAAACCTTAACAGTCATACCCATATCAAACATCGATTCATTTTCTTATTAACACACCTGATTATCACTTAATACAGATGTGGGACAAATTTAGAAGGATTCAGCCTTGCTGCAGAGAGATGAGAGATGTATGTAATTCCTCTAATTTTAAGTTAAGGGCTTCGAATATATACATGCAGGGCTTAAAACCAATACCATGCAGTATGAAAGGTGACAAATACATTCCTTACACTGTCAATTTAGAAATGAAGAACAAAAACTGTGTGGGAAGTGTAAGAAGAAAATGACCTGGTAATCTTCTAAGAGATTTTATCTTATTGTTCTAATGTCTTAAATATGTTCAATAGAAAAACTCCTTTCTGGTTAAGTATTAAGTACAACAGCATAATTTACCTCAGGACATGAAAAAAGAAAAATTAAAATGACACTGATTGATGACTTGTGTACATCAATATCTTGCCACATTTCTTGCAAAACTCTAACATTAATACACACATCGAATCAAACCAGCTGGTGGCACTCTTGTGCCACTATTCTTTTAATTTGATATGACAGTTGAAAAACATCACAAAAATCTTTGTTTCTTAAGGACAGAAGGAGGCTTTTAAAAAACTAAAATGAGGGAAACTGAGTAAGCAGTATCCAATAGAAAGCTCTAAGACTGCAAAACTGATGAAAAAACAACTACTTTAGGTTTCACATCAAGCTACATCGGTATGCTTACTCTTTACTCAAGCTTAAAGAATTAGAATCCACTATTTTCAACAGAGAACTCAATAATTAAAAACAATTTAAACATAACTTTTGAAATTTTGTCCTAAAGGGGAACAAAGGTGGAGAAGAACGGAAATTTTTCTTTGTAAACTCTTTTGAGATGATGTATTCATATGAAAATTTTAAGACTACACAATGCAAAATGCTGAACATGTAATTTAACAAAGCATTTTTTGGTCTTTGCAATGGTGGTTACCTAGTCTGGAGAAAGGGAGACTCAGGGGAGACCTTATCTCTCTTTACAACTATCCAAAAGGAGGTTGTAGATAAGTAGAGATCAGTCTGTTCTTCTAAGTAACAAGCAGTAGGACAAGAGGAAACAGCCTTGGGTTGAACCAAGGGAGGTTTAGATTGGGCATTAGGAAAAAATTTCTTCACAGATAGGGTTGTAAAGCACTGGAACAGGTAGCCCAGGGAATTAAGTCATCAGCCTTGGAAGTATTAAGAGACATGTTGCTTAGGAACATGCTTTAGTGGTGGACTTGGTGATGTTAAGCTTAGGACTGGACTTGATCTTAAGAGTCTTTTCCAACCTAAATGATTCTATGACTGCCAAGAGCAATTGCACTTCAGACAAATTTACATGTGTTTTAAGTAGCCTTCCCAATTAATAACTAGAAAACAGGCAATTATCAACTCAGTACAGAGCTTAAAGACAACTAAAAATCTTGACTGTAATGATACACTTGGTCACCTTACTGCATTGTTGAGATATTAATGAATTAATCTCAAGTTAATAATGGGATTTTTATGCACAGGAAAATTGATACAACTACTGACAAACAGAAGCCATATAAACACATCATAACAGCTTACAGGAGTCAATTCAGCTTCCTCTTCTGGTAAGTTAATGGGATGCTTGGACTGTTTGATGGAATGTCCCATAGAAACAATAAAAATGAAGGAAAATGAAGAGGGAAGGATGCAAAAGGGGAAGAGGAGAAGGGGAAGGAGGAGAAAGAAAGGCTTTATTATCACTCAGAAGAGTCAAGAAAGAAGCAGTGATGACAATTAACTTAAGCAAAGGCAGTAAAACTAGATTAAGAAGTTGTAATGATCTTCATCCAAATTTCTTACGGTCAAATGATTGATGACTTGAAGACAAGAGGAGACTCAGGCTCTCTCCTATGGGAGGGGAGAAGGAGATAGGACACAAGTATGTTTTCGACCACAGTAAGAGGGGAAACAGTCAATAAACTCAGATAAAAGCACTGCAGCAAAACATCTGCAGGGACACACACTTGTTCTACCTTTGTTGAAACAAAGCAGAAAATAAAACCAGGTAACTTTATCTTTGCACAGCCAATTGGTCTCTAAGCCAACTGAGAGTTTAATTCGTAGTATTTTCTAAATACTACAAACAGAAAAAAAGCATACTGCCACTTTACACAAGCTTATCTTATTCCCATGTCAGTTCCACCATGCCAGTAAATAACATAATACCCTGGTGACAATTATCAAGTACTTGTAAGAAGAATGTCCATTTAGTAGAGATCAATATTATTTCCAGTTGGTCATGCTATTTGGTCATGCTCTGAGTGCCCTCATATTGTAACTAATTATTTTAAAATAAATTAATATTATGCTACTAAAAAGCAGAGTGCCTAAGATTTCCAGTGTGCCATGCAGTGCTTGCTCCTTTTTCTTCAAAGATATAGAAGTATGTTTCAGACACGTTAATTTTAGCAACCAAGTTACACAGTTAAGGATTGACAAATGCAAAAGGAATTACAGTTTATTCTTATAAAAACCTCAGAAAAGGAAAATGGACACTTAAAAACTGAAGCAGCAGTATTAGTTTACAGAGCTGCCCGATATTTCCACACACAAGTTTTCAGTTGCTTATAAAAGTTTTGTCAAGGTATAACCACTAAGACAGAAATTTCCCATGACTGGTGTGTTGGATTTGTGCCTGGTGGGGTCTTGGTAGCAGGGGAGGGGACTCCTGGTATGGTTCCTGCAAAAAGCTTCCCTGGCTCCAAGTCAGATCTGCCTCTGGCCAAGGCTGAGCCAGTCAGTACCTCTGAGAACACATTTAAGAGGGGAAAACCTGCTGGGCAAGATCTTTTTTCGATCATGAGTTGTTTTGGTTTTGAGATGAGTGGGATGTCAGAGAGACAACCACATGGACACCAAGTTCAGTGAGAAAGGAGCAGAGGAGGCATGCTAATGCAGCCATTCCCCTTCAGCCTGTGGAGAGATGGCAGGCTGAGTGAGCCTTTGCAGCCCTTATTGATCAATGGTGGCTACCCATCTGTAGCCTGTGAAAAACCCCACTGATGCCAAATAAGGCTATGTCTCTGAGGGAGGCCTGCACTGAAGCAGTCCCTCTCTGGGAGGGATTACAGCCCACAGAAGGGACTTACACGGGGTAGAAGTTCATGGAGGACTGTGTCCCATGTGAAAGGTGCCACATTGCCTCAGAAGAGGACTGGGATGAGAAGGAAGGGATGGCATCAAAAACATGGAATGGTCTAGAACTGACTGCAACCTCCATTCCCTGGAGTGGAGGAGATAGCAGAGCTGGAGCTGGGAAGAAGGGAGAGGTTGGCACAAGGTGTATTTATGATGTGGTTGCATTTATCACTCTCATAGTTTGATTCAACTGGTGAACTGGTGATGGTTTTATTTCAATTAAAATAATTTTGTTTCCTCAAGTCAAGTCTGTCTTTTGCCCGTGACCATAACTGTTGATTGAGGCCTCCCTGTCCTCTGACTGACTCTTAAGCCTTTTGTTGCAATTTTTTTCCTCCCCATCCTGATGGAAGTGTGTAGGAGTAACTGAGGGGCTGCGTGGTGCTTTGTTGCTGCCTGGGTGGAGACAATAAGTTACTGTTACAGGATGATTACCAGTCATTTACATTTAATGAAGTATTTTCAAGACAGGAAAGGAAGGTGTACCTCATTTAAAATATAGGTGTTTTTAAAAGTCCTCGGCACACCTGACCATAGATTGTTGGCAGGGGCATCCTCAAAGACTTGCTTCATGGTGTCCCATAGGAAGTTACCTAAGTCTGAGCATAAACCTTTAGAATTAAAGCTGTAGTCCCTAAAGTCTCAATGAAGTCTGGAACACTACCATGTGGGGGAAAGGAAAAAAAAAAAAAAAGGTCATCAAGGCTGCATCATCTCACAGAGCACTGCCCAGTCCTCCAACTGGACTGCACACTACTGACATTGAAGAAAAGATTGGCCAAGTTTGAGAATGCTTGGGTCCATGGTAGAAGAGTACAGCAGTCTTCTTTAAATTGCAGTGCCTGGCTACTGCAGAGCATATTGAAGCCAGACACAGGAAGTGAGAATCTGGAGCTATCAGATCAGCTCTGTACTCCCAAATGGCCAACACCCCTCCTGGAACTCATGCAAATATTTCACTGCAGGCAACTGGAATTTCCTAACACTTAAGTGTTCAACATTGCAAGCTGTTAGTTTTTTTATTAAAAGAGAAATAAGAAATACTTACTGTAAATTAGTAACTAATAGGGATGCTTATAACTTCATACCAGTTCTAAGAGTTACAGGGTAAACCTATTAAAATTCACTTCAATTTAAGAAACACATCTGTGGACATTTCAAATTAAGAAACTGCGGCAGCACGTGCATGAGGGACACTATTCTCTAGCCCATGCACCTCCCAGGTCAGGTTGTAACGCTTCTCCGCTGAACACAAGTTCTTTGTGATACCATAGGACAGAAAGGATTGCAAAATCTAGTAAGTGTTGCAGTTCAAGCTTAGTTTCACTTCTGGTTTTAAGAAATTTAAGAGTAAATAGCTACAAGAAGATAGTCCTGACCTCCCCTTAACCATGTGCTCTCACATCCTTCTGCATGGACAGCAGTGATTTTAACCACGCAATCCAGTGGATCAATGAACAACTAATTCAGAAGGATCATTTTTCAGGGTGACCACAAGCTGATCCAATTCCAAAAAGCTGTACAAACAACCACAAGCTGATCCAATTCCAAAAAGCTGTACAAACACTATTGTCAATATAAGATGAGGCAAGACTGCCCAGTTCAGCAGTAGCATGGCCCTAAATTAGCATAAACCAGAAATGAAATCTCAAATTTTGTCTGCATGGAGGAGAACGAAACAACCAAACAAAAAAAACCCAGGAATAAATAAATAGAATGTAGTACAATTTCATGGAAAATGTCTGTCTGAGAGATTCATTAAGAGAAAGACTGAAAGAAGGAATGAAAAACACACAAACAAAAACCCCACAAAAATGGAACTTAAGACTAATTAATGCTTAACTAGAGAAAGGATATCAGATACTACATCCCGTGAAGGGCTCTACCAGCAGCACAGAAAATATGACATCAAAGCAAATAAGACACCTAAGGAATAAAAGTACACATAGCTTTAATTTTGTTTGAATCTGCTGCCTTTTACATGAAGTAGTAACTATTAAATAACACTTGCTTATTGCTGTTGACTTCTAAACTATGAAACGGCATCCAAAAAATTACTATAGACATCAAATTATCCAAAGGTCAATCAGTAGAAGAAAAGTTACACACAGCCGGGGAGTTAAAAGTCACAAATCTACCCCTTTGATTAAAAACAGATAAGTAATATGAAGAAAATAAACCCTGTATTCATAAAGCAAACCAGTGATGTGGTCTAAAATATTGAATCACTTTTACAAACATGAGACTAGTAAATGTCCAACGCAGGAAACTGTAACCAAGGCTGAAAATTTGGTTAACTAGAAATGAAGACTTGGCAGAACATGAAGTCTCATTTTTTGAGTTAAAACTCCTTTCCGAACCTGGTAAATTCTAGTTTTCATCCCATAAGCTAGAAGTATATGCAGATGAAGGAAACTGCATAAATTCTCTTCTCCTCTTAAGAATTTAATGTTCCACAATCAGCTGCTGTGTTTTTAATTTTTGTCATCTGTTATGAATTTGATTTTTGGGAACCTGAAGTTAAGAGAAAAAAGGTAATCTGTTGCTAATTTCATACAGATGTAGTATTTCTCTTCCCTAATCTAATTAGATGTTACAGAAAAAGTAAAGGAACGTGTCTTGGTTTTAAGTGAACTGGTATCTACAAAGTAATTGGCTGCCTTAAAAGCTCCATTAAGTTATCACAACTTGTAGAGTGACATCTTTGCTGGAAGCTGCAACCAAAACCTACAACTCCCTGTATTGCTTTTGACAAAATTTTGGAACATCATAAGCCAAGAATTCTCATTTCTCAACTCAGGTCTAGTGGCTTGGAGCAAGACTGCTTCTTCCAAGAGGTATGTTGCCTAGATTTCCTTGGTCATTGATCTATGGTATTTTCTCTTCCAGATGAATCCAATAAGAGCTCCAGACTCTGGGCAACCATATTCTTAGATTATCTGGATCAATGATATAATTTTTTTCTCAATGAATCCTATCATAACCACAAGTATTCTTCTGAAGTTCTGTGGAACCAGCATGAAAGCAGTGAGATTTTAAAATGTGGTTATTTACGCAGCAGCCAATTCAAACTGTCTTCTATAATTGATGAAGTCCGTGAGAACAACTTCTCTAATCAATGCATGAAAAGTGGCAGAAGAGGAAGCTGAAAGGATAATAAGGGGCACTGGACTGAAGACAGCTTCCATTAGCAACAGCAGCTGCTCTACTGTTAGCGTTCCTAATCAGATCACCACATGTACAAACACACAGAGAAATCTGTTTTAAGATGGTACTAGCTCAGCTGACTACCACTGCCACCAGCTCACATTCTTATCTTGTAACAGGCACGATTCTACTGCAGCTGGAAAGTGAAGGTTGATGAACCTTGAACTGTAAGCCTTCATCTTAAAAAGTCAGAACAGCTGGAGAATAGAAACCATTTAAGTGTTTGGTATCTCCAGAAGAACACAATGGAACAAAGGCCAAGCACACTGTGGGCAAATTTTAACTGATAGAGTATGACTTTGCTGGAGACAGTCATCTCACTGTAGATAAATGTATTTAGGATAGCAGACCGAGTCATTCAGTTGCTTGTCCACAAAAGACTCCAACATGACAGAACTACCAGTAAGAACAGTGTTTAGGCATAGACAATGCCTTCAGTGTTCATACCTAAGGTAACAAAATATACCATAACTGTAATTTTTCCGTTGATACCAGCTTTACCAGCCAGTTGTGTCAAACAAGACATATCCTACTGTCCATTTCTATTTTCCTTCTGGGGAGAGAACTTTTAAGATTACTGATTAGCGTGAAGCAAAGCTGACAGGCAATCTCAAAAAATAAATATAATTTTCCATGGTTTATGGTTCTTTAATTAAAGACCTCCTATGTGGAAAAATGTTACATGATAAATTTTAAATTCATGGCTATGAAATACATAAGATACACTTATCAGAAAAAGATTTAGCAATACAAGGATAATATTTAGGTTCTCATTTCTCTTTCACTTATTTAATAATATTACCATTCCAAGCATGTGTAGTAATTTAAACTTATTCTAGAATATCTCCCTTAAATTGCAATTCAAAATTCATACAAAAAAAAAAAACCAAACCCCAAACCAATAATCCCTTCCCATCATTTGCTTTGCAGATTCCATAAATATAATGTGGGGAAAAAAAAAAAAAAAAAAAAAAAACAACTTAGGTGCTAGCTTTGCAGGTACTGGGAAAAGTGTATTAGTAGACTTTGCATTCTAGTGCGTCATATGACAAAAAATGTTTTACTGTCGTATGTAAACTTCATGATGAGTAACCAAGCACATTTGATTACCAAAATACATAAACATTATTTAAGTTTTGTAAAACTGATATGTTTATCACAGAGAACGTTTTGAAAGTCTTCAAAAACCTGGCAAGCGAAGAGTCATTTTACATGTGTTTCAAGAACATTTTAAAACTAGACAGCTCACACTTCTTATGACAACAATAACAGAAGCCAAAGTAAAGCTTTGAGATGATAAATAAGTCAACAGTAAAGGAAAATCTTGGCTATTAAAAAAAACACTTTGTGACTAATAATTGGAAAAAAAAAAAAAAAAAAACAAAACAGGAAGAGATGGTCTGATTGAGTTTTAAATTAAGTCTTTCCATCTACTATTTTCAGCTTAGGAAAAGGATAACTGGAAACACTTCAGCATATATTTTGTGTACAAAACTAAGGACATAACAGAACTGGAAGAAAATTATTTTTTTTTGTTTAAAGAGTATTTAGAAGAAATACAAAAACACCTGTCATGCCTTGCTTGTCTTACCTAAAACTACTCACAGCTTGAGGGCACCTACAGTAAGCTTGCAGATGACACCAAGTTAGGTGGGAGTGTTGATCTGCTTAAGGGTAGGAAGGCTCTACAGAAAGATCTGGACAGGTTGGATCAGTGGACTGAGGCCAGTGGTATGAGGTTCAACAAGGCCAATTGATGGGTCCTGCACTTGGGTCACAACAACCCCTCGCAACTCTACAGGCCTGGGGAAGCGTGGCTTGGAAGCTGCTCAGTGGAAAAGGACCTAGGGGTGTTGGTCAATGGTCAGCTGAACATGAGCTAGCAGTGTGCTCAGGTGGCCAAGGCCAACAGCATCCTGATTTGCATCAGAAATAGTGTGACCAGCAGGACTAGGGAAGTGATTGTACCTGTCTACACAGCACTGGTGAGGCCACTCCTCAAATACTGTGTTCAGTTTTGGGTTTCTCACTCCAAGAACACTGAGGTGCTGGAGCATGTTGAAAGTGACAAAAAAAAGCTGGTGAAGGGTCTGGAGAACAATTCATAAGAGGGGTGGCTGAGGGGACTGGGGTTGTTTACCCTGGAGAAGAGGAGGCTCAGGGGAGACCTTATTGCTCTTTACAACTACCCGAAAGGAAGTTGTAGCTAGGTGGGTGTCAGTCTCTTTTCCCAAGTAACAAGCAGTAGAACAAGAGGAAACGGCCTCAAGTTGCACCAGGGGAGGTTTAGATTAGGCATTAGGAAAAACTTCTTCACCAAGAGGGTTGTAAAGCAGTGGAACAGGCTGCCCAGGGAAGTGGTCAAGTCACCATGCTTAGGGACATAGTTTAGTGGTGACTTGGCAGTGATGGGTTAATGATTGGACTTGATGATCTCGAAAGTCTCTTCCAACCAAAACAATTCTATGATACTCTCACAAATCAAAGACTAACATCCCTTGCATCTGCTAACCAAACAAAACATGGATCATAAGGAAAACTGCTCAAAACTTAAGCTTCCAAAAAACAAGAGCCAATAATGCTCTTTTCCATCAAGAGCTAAAATAGACTGCAACTGTTGCATAAATCACCTACAAACACATGAAGTTCAGTAATCCAACTCTTTTCAGATACTGTTGTCTACCCAAAGATATATTATATATGATATATATTATGGGTTGATTTCTCTGCATACAGAAAGAGCTAACTGCATTTTCATAAAGTGTAACATTTAGTTATCACACACAAAACATAACCTACAACAATCTCTGATGGGTAGAAAAGCCTCTGTATGATGCCACTGCATAGCAAGCATTATTTTAGTGACAACACATCCATATGAGAACCAAGCAAAATTGCTACGGAACAAACTGTCTTTCCTTACATCCATTTTGAGATTTCCACTTAATCCCATGGGATTTATTAGCCAATACAGATTTGACTATATGTACTGAATTTACATTACAACCACTGTGGTCATGCCCCAGGATTGCCCTTGTTTTCCCCAAAATGTTTACTCTATACTGCCACCTTCTCTGACAGGTGAAGCAAAGAGCCTGTAGTTTTAACGCACTGGCAATCAGTTCCCTATCATGATTTTTCAACACTTCTACATTGAGTCTAAAACTATAATGAATTTAAGTAAAAGTGAATGAAGGAATAAATAAATAGGTAAAATCATGTAGCATTTCCAACTGCTAAGTCATGCATTACCTTTGCAGGTATGTTAGAATCTCTTAGCTGCGCAAACTGGGTGACAGACATAAAGAACTCCACCATGCTAGGAGGGAAGGGGGGGTGATCCTGTACTGTACCAGATCAGATGGCAGACTTCAAACTTATCTGCAACCTTTTCAACTGATTATATGCAGGAGAGTAACAATGACAGTCCATGAATGGACCCTTTCACCAATTGGACATAACTAACTACATCAGCATGATCAACACAGTTCTCTATTCTCTCCCCACTCTATTTCTTCTCCTACTGCTCTAGCACAACTCACTGAAAATAGAAACAATTTCCTTGGAGCAGAGGGACCAAAGGAAGATGGAAAAAGAAATACGGGTGGGTGGAGGGGACAAGTTAGTCATACAGTCATCACTTCTCCTACCTTTAACTCCTGCTATTACATCACTCATTCAATCTACATTCCAGTAAAGTATTGCATATGTGGACACCAAGATTTAAAGTGTATGCCACTCATTACACAACTAAAATAACAGAAGACAAAACATAACCTACCAAATTAAGGAAGAATACTGTTCAAGTAAGGATTTGGGATATAATTTTAAAAAAAATTCCAATTTAGCAAAAATTATGGGGTTGGGGTAGAAACAACTTATATGCAGCAATGCTTAGAGGACACTGAAGACAAGAACAGGCAACACTTAGTATCACCAGACAGGCAACACTTAGTATCACCAAGACATGATCTGAAGACTATAAAGCAATAGTCTTTGAAAACATTAACATTCACAGTATCAAAAGAGATCGTGTTAAGGACTGTTACAAAAGGGAGAAAGTTAAACAAATCATTACAACAATGAACAAAACCAAGATTTTAGACAATCCAGGGTATTTCAGTTAATTCTCCTGAAAGTGACATAAAGACAAATTCAGAATGAGAACAAGAAGGATGGTCCTGGCCAACAGGACCACTGAGAGTTAACTGTCATGATGCCGATGTATCTTCAAGTCCAGGAAGTTCCTACAGCACAGGCTGTGAGGAGAAGGACAACTACCCTAAGGTATCTGTCCAATTGCTCAGGCAAATACTGTAGATTCATTTTTTAAGATAGAATACTGAAGTTAATAACTGCAAAGCTTAATTTCCTTTTTCAGACAAGCATTTCCTCCTACCAGAACATTCTTACATTTTACCTAGTTTTATTGGAATCACAAAAGGAAGAACATAACATTAAGTTGCAGAAGAAAGGATGACTTTATGAAGTACATATACTGCCTGGAGAGGACAGAAAGGATCGGTCAAAAGGGCAGAGCTGTCAAGTCACTAACCGCTTTCATAAGAGACATATTGGTAAAGAAAAATTTTAAAGGTCAGCTCAACTACAGATGGTCTCAAGGAAGACCAGCAAAAAGAAAAGAGAGAACTCAAAACAATATGTGAGAATAAAAAAAAAAAATATAAATCAATCTCAAAACAGATGTGCTTTGGCTATGAAACAATAGCCTCTCCCACTTTCTGCATAAAAACCCTACATAGCCACTAATAGTTCTTCAAAAATCGGCTTCCTCAGAAGGATGTCCTCTACTACAAACAGCACCACTGAGTCAACTCTGTGGATAGGAGGGTAGAACTCAGCCCTACTAGGAAAAGGTGGTTTGGTTCACCACTTAGCCATGAAGATTCATATACCCCTAAACAGCAATTTTCAGGCACTTAAATGAGTGAAAAAGGAAATAAACTTTTTTTGGTACCTAATGATTCTATTAAAAAATCCTTGGGTTTCAGCCCACTTATAAGATCTGTTTCATTTTAAAACCATCACTTAATCTGTCAAAAACTCCAAACATATGCATTTTCCCCCCTTTTCCATTCATCAGTGATGAGGGAATAAAAACCCTGCTTCACACAGTTTTAATACTGAATAACAATTCTGTAAACCTGGGGAAAATCTCTCAGAGTTAAAGACCTTCCTCAGGCTATTGAAATTTAAAAAACAAACAAGCAAACAAAAAACCAAAACACAAAAACACAAACACCCCCCCCCCCCCCGCAAAACCCAACCCACCAAAAAAAAAAAAACCAACCAACAAACACCACACCCCACAAAACCCCCCCCAAACACACAAACAACACACCAACAAAAAAAACCACACCAAAAAAACCCCAACAGATAGAACAAAAACAAAGCAGCACTGTTACTGAGTGGGGAGATCTTTCTGCTCTCAAGAGGTGAGAAGAATCTGGCTCTCAAATTACCAACACTTCCAGGTTACCTCCTTCATAGAAATCATTCTTACCAACTTATCTGGGCAGAGAAACAATAACCACATTCTTATGAGAAGCAGTCACTGGGTTTATAAAGGCAGCTCTCACATGTTTTTGTGAGAAAAGCTTTTGGGGGTGATTTTGAGCCTTGCAGTCAGTGGCTAAGAGCTCAGAAAGCAACTCCAACACTTGCAGCATTACAGATTTGCTTCCCGTGAAGACAAAGCAACTTCTTGACCTCTGTCTCTTGATTCACCAACATCAAGTCACTTATGTGCATCAGGTAGCTTGTTAATTACTCATGCCATGCAAAGAACTGAAGAATCTGGGAGACAAGAAGGGCTATCTTACTGATGCCTCAAGTATATTACTCCTGAGAAGAGGCCAAGATCTAAAGGGACATCTGCAAAATGAACTGGAAAAAAAACCCTGAATTTTTAATGTAAGAAATGCAAAATAAAAGCAATTAATTCAAGTAAATCACCTTTTTATCCTGAGGAAAGACACAGATGCAAGCAATCCTACCTATCTATCTGTTGGTTGGTTTTTTTTTTTTAATTATTATTTGTATTGTATTGTTTTGTGTGGTATTTGTGGGGGGTTTTTTTAAGGAAAAAAAACCTCAAAAAGATATATCAGTATGAATAACAGTCAAATCTAAAATCCAAAATAAGCCTTGTCATACTACAGAAAGAAAATGATTCATTATATTGTTGTTTGTCAGTGACTGTCATTGTCTGGCTCCAACACTTAGGCTTACAGAAAAAATGCTAAGGTTTGTCTTTTAACTTTCCAAAGATAAAAGGACACATTTCTATCTACTTACATTTTTCTTCACTCAATATGAATCTCCAGTAAAAATAAAATGAAAAACAACTTTTTAAACAAAAAGTTTACCTGAACTGTCATTCATTAATTTCTCACCATTTCAAGATTTCAATCTAAATGTGACCTTGATAAGTTGATCATTAGACTGAAAAACCTGCCTCATTCACTCCACATCAGATGAACTTCTGCTGCAGATGGGTAGAGGCATGCTTTCAGCATAGCTCATTAAAATTAGCAGTAATTACTGATTAGAGTAAACTTGGCTTGTTCAAGTTTTCTCCCATAAAAGAAAACATGCATCTTGGTATAATTATTGTAGAAATACAAAGAGTATTTCTACAAGACAGCTTCTATTTTAAGTTCTCTGAATTCACTGGATCATTTTCCTTATTTCCTCACACTAGTCACCACTTGTGTGACACAAGTCACACTTTCAACGTTCCCCAAACTACCTGTGTTTTTACTGGAATTTCTTCTCTGATTAAGAAAAGCCAAGGCATCAAAATCTCAAATGAACCTCTGCTATTGCTATATCTCAGCACAGTTGTTGCTCTGTGTTGTACATTGCTCCAAAGAACATTCCCTGTCATACATTAAATGAGCACATTAAGTAGCAACAAATTATTGGTACACTATAGCTCCAGACAGGCACTCAAAAATTGCTCCATGTGTTTCAGATATTAAGTGTACTGTAACAGTAGTGTAGTCTTGTCAGTTGTACTTTATTTTTTCCCCAGCTCTAAACTCAGATTTTAATTAAAAGCAATATATGAGATTTAATTAGAATAAAACCATTAAATACAAAATATTAAAATCCATGACTGGCTTAGGAGAAGGACAGTCCTAAAAAGAAAAGGAAAAAAAAAAAAGAAAAAAACAGAAAAACAAAACCAGAAAAAGATGTAGCACACACAGTCCATGCAAAACCAACCTTAATCTTTAATCAACCCCAGTGCACTACAGATGTTTAGCTATGAATGTCAGCACTGGGGGAGAAGGGGGGGGGGGAGTTTGAGGAATTAAGAATCCAAACCAAAATCCTGAATTAATGACACTCTACCTCAGTGATTGGTTGCCCTTGTGATGTCAAGTCCAGTTCCTGAGGTCTTGTCACCTTATCAATATCCAGGGAGTCCATGCTGGAAGCTGCAGAGGTTATGCTGGAACGGGAGGAGTTACTGATTGAGCGCACCTCAGCATCACTCACTGTGCCAGCAGATGCTGTCCTCCTGTGCTGAGCAGTAACTATTGGTTTGGTGTCTTCTGCAATAGACTGTTGGGCTGCCTCATCCATGCTCAAAGAGGCCTTCTCTAATTGTGCAGTGATGTCATCCAAAGATACGTTGGCATGTGATGGCTTAGTCACCTTACCAGATGAGGAGGATAGTCCTTTCACGCTGCTGTGCTTAGTAGAAGGTCGGCTAGCAGGTGGTTTCTGAGCTTTGGATTCTGTGGCAAGGCGTTTCACTGCAGCATTGTTTGCTGAATGAGACCCAATGCTGCTGAGCTCCTGCTCTATGGAACAGAGATCAGCCATGAGGGCATCTAGATCCACAGTCTCCCCCTGATTCAGGGCTTCTGCAACAAACAAGAGTTTTCAGTATGTGCAGTTACTTCATCTATCTGCAACATTTCGCTCTGTGTTACCAAATTTACCAGTTAACAGTAAGGGAGCAAAGGAAGCTATATTTTCTTTTCCATCTGTATTGCAAAGTCTCTGCTAAATGGAAATTTATTTGCACTACTATTCTTGACCAGTGTAAGAGCCATCAAAAAAACGTAAGTATTTAGGTTATATATATTTGCCAACAGAAAAAAATCTATGAAAAGTTGAAAATTCTGTCCTGTGAACAGAATCTAAAAGTACATTTGTATAGTATCACGCCTCAACTTTTCAAAGAAATGTAGGTGTTTTGCTAGGCATTTCCTGATAAATCAATGGAAGTTATGTGACACTTGTTAAAAAAACAAAACAAAACAAAAAAAACCCCACAAAATACTATACACATACTTAAGCCTTTAAATTAAGGCTTCCTGTATTACAAAAAGTGGAAGCTATTTTAAGACAAAGAAAATTGTTATTTTTGTTTAACATGAAAGCATTCTGCAGCTATACTCATGCATCCTGTCCCATGAAAAAAAATGTTCTTTCTTCCCATTTAACAGATAAGCATCAATTAATTCTTTCATGAGATCAGATCCAGAATGTATATTTCCTTACACTCACTAGACTATAACTTTCAGATACTAGGTGATGTAAAAGATACTGCTTTACGATACTTGAAATTCTGTGCCACCAGAAAGCAATGCCTCCAGCAAACGTGTTCTCACTTCAGGTAGAAGGGTGTTTAAATGCTCTTACATTTTACAGTGTTCTGCTTTATAGTTGGAACAAGTCTTTTTTTCCTAAATATTTGATGGGGTAAGTAATTCAACAAACCATTCAAATTGTACATGGAGAAGCGATACGAGAAGTTGGCAAGATTGGTTTCCTGTCGGAGAGGTGATCTCTTCACTGGTGCCACAGGCTTGTCTGTATCCAAACTCTGAAAAGGACAAAAAAAAGGGAGAATAAAGTTTGACAAGGATCTGGATAAGCAAATCTCCAAGGTGAATGGAAAATAATTTTCTCAAAGATAAGTTTTTCAACATCCCCTGGCATTAAAAAAAAAAAAAAAGTTTTTCAGGCTTTAGACTGAAACGATACATCAACATACCACAGAGATTTAGCTTCAGATATTCAATGAAGAAATTACATTAAACACATTATGGGTTTTTTAGAATCAAAAAAGGACAAAAGTGTATTAGAAGCATATTTCAAATACATTTTTAAGTGGTGTTATATACTAGCTCATTTTGAAACACAGACAGCTGGCTTACTTGTAACAACTCTGCATTGAATTACACAAGTATCTACACACATTCAAACTGTGGCACCCTCTCTAAGAAATGCATCATTAGCTTATGAGCATAATCATGCCATGAGCACATGAAAGTATTCAATGAAGAATTCTATTTTATTAAAAGAGATCTTAAATTGGCTAAATTCAGACTTTTTTTTCCTCAATAAACCTTTCCTGTGAAAAATGTAAAATGCTGTTTATCCTGTTTATAGGATTATTTTATTTTTTTTTTAGAAATACTAATATAGGGTAAAAAAAAAAAAAAGAAACACTTTTCTACCCAATACATTGAATTGTTATATTTATGAAGGCTAATATGGGCATAATATTATAATAAATACCATTATTTTTTTAAGTAGCAAGTAGTAGGGCACTGTTGCCCAGCTAGTGACCCAAGAGGTGCATGACAAGGTCTGGAGCTGCTGAAAAAGCCTCACTTCTAGTACCTCAGATGAGGCTTACATATTGTCCCACACAGAATAGCTGGGGAAAAAAAAAAAAAAACAAACCACACAAAAACCAAACAAAAACCCACACCGCAACAGCCCAAACCTATAAACAATAGTAATTAAAAAAAAGACACACACGCACACCAAAAAAAACCCAAACAAACCAACCAAAAAACTCAAAAAACTGAATCTCTCCATAACTCTGTAACTAGAGACAGAAAATGCAAGCTAGGGCTCATTCCTTCAGACTGAGCCCATAGACTACCATGAAAGATTTCCTGTAAAGCAAATATATTCTGACTAAAACCATCTAAAATGTGTTTTAAATAATTAACATTAATATTAATTATTATTTCACATCCTTGGAAACACATCTCGCTATTACCACAGCATATTTTCCATAATGCATTATTAGCAGTTCAGAGATCTAATGAAAGCTGCTACAGCACCAAAAGCTTAGTTCTGAATGATCAGGAGAAAAAAAAGGAAATATTTCCTTCATTTAACTACACCATAGAGCAGGATAACTGTTAACACACTCTGCATCAGTGCCAAACACTGCTCAAACATGCTGCAGATTTTGTAACTACATTTTACAATGCATTTATTAGACCAACAGTGAATGAGGGGAAAGTGGATTCAAATGATCTCAGGGGCATCTTAAAAATTATAAAGCTTTTAAAAAGCACTTCCATCTGGAAAGGATTCTGGATCTTATTTTCAATCCCCCCCAAAAAGTAAATATTTAGGAAATCTAAGAAGGAAGTTAAAATACACAGAACTCAAGGATAGAAAAAAAACCAACCCTTTCTTCCTACTGCTCTTATAGTCATCTGACAAATAACACTTGCTGAAACTACAGGAGAATGCACTTTGGAGGTCATTAGCTCTATAATCGCCCGCCTTTTTTGGGACTTTATTAGGACAGCTGTATCAAGGCATGATTGCTTTCCAAACAAATGAACTGAGACACAGATAACTGCATTAACTTGTTTATACAAAACCATATGAGATCATTCAAAGTTCTGGGAGAAATATTATTTCTTAGTAGCCACAAAAGACAGAAGGGAAACTGTCAGACTGTCTTGCAGTGTTGTAAAGGAATATATAAAGTGAGAAACAAATAATGGGGGTCCTCCCCTTATCTATCTGTTAGTAGGCTTTAAGAATTTTTTATGGATCAGCAAACAAACTGAGACATTATCTTGACTTTAGTAAGGCATTTGACAGTGTTTCACACAGTGTTCTATTAGAGAAATTGACAGCTCTTGGCTTGGATGGGCGTACACTTTCCTGGGTGAAAAACTGGTTAGATGGACGAGTCCAAAGAGTTGTGGTCAATGGTGTTAAATCCAGTTGGTACCCAGTCACAAGTGGTGTCCCCCAGGGCTCAGTACTGGAGCCACTCCTGTTTAACATCTTCATCAACGACGTGGATAAGGGGATAGAATGCACCCTTAGTAAGTTTGCAGATGACAGCAAACTGGGTGGAAGTGTCGATCTGCTTGAGGGTAGGGAAGCTCTACAGAGGGATCTAGATAGGCTGGAATGCTGGGCCAAGGCCAATTCCATGAGTTTCCATAAGGCCAAATGCTGGGTCCTGCACTTCGGTCACAACAACCCCCGGCAGCACTACAGGCTTGGGGAGGAGTGGCTGGAGAGCTGCAAGGCAGAGAAGGACTGGGGGTGTTGACTGACAGCCAGATGAACATGAGCCAGCAATGTGCCCAGGTGGCCAAGAAGGCCAACAGCATCCTGGCCTGTATCAGGAATAGTGTAGTCAGCAGGAGCAGGGAGGTGATCATTCCTCTGTACTTGGCTTTGGCGAGACCGCACCTTGAATACTATGTCCGGTTTTGGGCCCCTCTCTACAAGGGGGATGTTGAGGTGCTGGAGAGGGTACAGAGGTGGGCTACTAAGCTAGGAAAGGGTTTGGAGCATGTGTCTTATGAGGAAAGGCTGAAGGATCTGGAGCTGCTTAGCCTTGAGAAAAGAAGGCTGAGGGGAGACCTTATTGCTCTGTACAACTACCTGAAGGGCAGCTGTAGCGAGGAGGGAGTTGGTCTGTTCTCCCCAGTGACGAGCAATAGAACAAGAGGAAGTGGCCTGAAGTTGAACCAGGGGAGGTTCAGGCTGAATATTAGGAAGAATTTCTTTACTGAAAGGTTTGTCAGGCATTGGCATAGCCTGCCCAAGGAGGCAGTGGAGTCACCATCTTTGGAGGTGTTTAAGAGCTGGGTAGATGTTGTGCTTAAGGACATGGTTTAGTGGTTTTGCAAGGGCTAGGAATAAGGTTGGGCTTGATGATCTTGAAGGTCTCTTCCAGACAGAACAATTCTATGATTCTATGAACTTCTTAATTGTTGAACCCGGACCTTTAAGATATGACAATCTTCTTCATTCTGAGGGTCGTCTACAGCAACCCATTAACATGTCAGATCAGCTTGACTATCAGGGACTTCACCCTGAAAGTTCAACCCAAAGAAAGTGCAGTGCATGCAAGTGACAAATGTGGTAGGGCCAAGACACAGCACTCATAGCAAAGGCTCTGCAGGTGCCTGGCTCCCATCTGGATTAGCTGCCCTTCTGTGTCTCTGTTGCACTCTCTGTAGAGTTCAGGGTGAATGCATTCAGCTAGCTCTTAACTGAATCGCAGAGAAAGCCCAAATGCAGGAAGTATCTAGTTCCCATTCAGTCAAGCTCTGCAATAGCTAATACACCCTTGTTCTCAGAATAAAACCTCAGTAAACTCTGCTCAGTCTGAGCTGTTCCCAGCTACTATTAAGCTGGCCCACACAAATGTATACACATCAGATAGATAGAACTGTGCAACTCCGTGCTTGCCCATGACTGCTGTCAAACTTTAAAGAGCAGGCTTTTAACACTTGGTCTCTCTGATCTCAGCTCTGTGGTTGCTGGTCATTAAAAGTGAATGTTTGCTCAGGGGGCTTTTGTTTTCAGTTCTGGGTCTGTAGCTTCATGCAGTTCTGACTGAGCCACAGCAAAGCACACCCATATTCTGAGAAGTCAAGCAGCCTGATGGAGCCTACTGCGGCATAGTGAAGCTAGGGAAATAGAGGTGTCCATATTGTTTGTGTACATACTACAGAATCCTGGATTTTCTGTGTCCTCATTTGAGTCAGCTGAGTTACAAAGTCATCAGCCCAAGAAAAGTCCTCAACTTGCAAATTTTTGTAGGTCATTAGAGTCTTTCAGGATAGCATTACCATATGCTTTTCCTGTTATATTCCTTTTTAAGCACCCACTGTTGTATACATACTTGGGAGGCAAGATACTTGACCTATGATTTTTTTTTTCCCATCTGGCACAGCCAGTCCTTATATTTACAGTCTCATGAATTGTGTTTCTCTCTTTTCACTCTGTTGATACTGCTGCTAAACATTAGTGTTACATTCGTGACTGAGACTAATCATAGCACTGTTCCCAAGCCTAACTTGGAATCCCTCAGGAATCCCTTTCTGACTGGGAGCTGCCTTGGTTTGCTTCCAGGCTAGGAATGGAGCTATGTCACATCAGATAGCCCTGGAAAATATGGTGTGATAAATCTCAGTTTTCTCTCCTTAGATCTATTTATAGATCAGCTGCTCATTCCGCTTTTCAGGTAACCACTGAAAAGTTACACATATATATCCTCTCACTCTTTAATTCAAAGTCAACTCTTGTTGCTGCTTGGCTGTTTGGTTGCTAGAACTCTTTATCCCTTGTCTGTGTGCTATACAGCATCAGCAGCAGAGACAAGGTATTGCCATTGGGAAGCAGTTAGCAATGAACTTGTGTTCAGTACAGACCATAGATCAACATCACAGCTGATGCTTGTTTTTGTTAGCTAAACTCTCCTCCCTTTGACAAAAGTGGCCCTTCAGGTGCTGCTGTGGACCTCTTCAAATGTGCTGTTCAATGTGATTATATTTCTGTTGGTTATCCCAGATCTTTTTTAAGGCTTACCTCTGTGCTTGATGTCAGGGGGTGCCTGTTGTGGCCCAGTAATTTTGAAGTGGTTTGTTTTGGTGGTGTTCACAGTGTAATGGGGTGTGTACAAATGTATTACTTCTTAAGCTAGGCATCTTACTGCAAATGCAATCAACAATACAGGATTCTTTAGTTACCAAGTTATTCGCTCATGTTATATTGATTTAGGGGTTTAGCTCTGCAGGTCGTTGACTTCTTTCCCTCTGTGCTAGGTAAGAAAAAAGCTGTCACAAAAAAAAAAAAGTAAGCCAGTCACACCACTTCTTTGGGTTGCTGTGGTTACACTATATTTTGTAGTGACACCAGTGAGGACTCTGTAGTGCTTGCATGATGGACTGTTCTGGTGTCTTTTTTAGTTGAAGAGAAAAATAACAGTTGAAGGGGAAAAAATTAATTTGGCTATTTACATCTTTCCTTCCAGTTACATTTTCATAACTAGATGATTAGTGTTAGTGGTTTAGAGAGGAGAGAGTGGCGATTCTTTTATTAGTTTTATATAATACAGCTACAAATCATTCTAGTTGATAGGGAAACATAACTAATTTTCTACTATGAAAAGAAACACATCATTGTTTCCAAGCTTTGAAAACTACCTCACGTATTACCTTTTATCTGTCTAGGGTTTTTTCTGCTGTTTCTGAGGCTGATTTTTTTCAAGTTCTTCCATTTTTTCTGTAATACAGATCAGCTGATCGTCCTTGTTACCTGGACTCCAAGTCCACAGGGTTTCAAAAGGTGACGGGATAAATCCACGGAAGAGGAGTCCCTCAGGGTTATTAAATGCAAACTCACCATCCTTGGAAGTTCCTGAGCTGCTGCTGAGGAAGGACTGGGACAGTATTTTAGGAAGGTTTCATAGCATACTTTCCATGTTTTTATACTCTTTCCTGACATCTGCTCTTAGCCACTGTTGGAAGGTGGACTGTGGGAGGAGTGCATCATTTGTCTGATGTGTTAGGGGCTCATTTATGTTCTTAGATTCACATTGCTGCTATGATAGCAAATTGCAGTTTGGTTTGATAGATAACATCGAAGCCTGAGAAGTGCATATTGTTTGAAGTTCATAAGATTGGAATGCCTTTTGGGTGGGCTTATTGCTTTATTGGAAAAAGGTGCTACTTTTGGGTGATTGTGTAGGTTAATAATTGCAGGTTCTCTTACTGTCCTGCTATTTCCATTTCAGGCAGCTTAACCATGTAACAGAGTCTTCTGAAACATCGTCAGTGGTGGGAGCAGTCAGATTTGCTTAGTACAGAGAAAGGAAGCAAACAGCACTATAAAAAATGTCACAGAGTCTGTAAGCAGTCTCCAGATTGTGTGCTTAAAATGAATAATGTCTCCTAACAGGTTAAATGATTAATTACACACTCAGATCAAGCAAGGACCATTCCTGATTTTATAGATGCTGGGACTGTTTAGCCTCAAGAAGGGAATGCTTAGGATGTATCTTATTAGTGTGTGTAAGTACCTGATTGGGGCTGTAAAGAGGACAGAGGCAGACTTTACTTAGTATTGCTCAGTGACAGAAGTAGCAATATAAAAAAATCATAGAATACTTTGGGTTGGAAGGGACCTTCAAAGGTCAACTAGGCCAACCCTCCTGCAGTGAGCAGGGACATGTTTAACTTAGATCAGGTTGCTCAGAGCCCTGTCCAAACTGACCTTGAATGTTTCCAGCATTCTACCACCACTCTGGGCAACCTGTTCAGGTGTTTCTCCACCATCACTGTAAAACATTTCTTCCTTATATCTAGTCTAAAGCTACCCTCCTTTAGTTTAGCCCACTGTCCCATCACAACAGGCCCTGCTAAAAAATTGTAGGCCCCCTTTTAAGTACTGAAAAGCTGCAATAAGATGTCCCTGAAGCCTTCTCTTCTCCAGGATGCCTGTTCCTTACTCTCTCAGCCTTTCTCCATAGGAGAGGTGTTCCAGCCCTCTGATTGTTCTTGTGGCCCTCCTCTGACCTGCTTCATCAGGTCCATGTCCTTCTTGTACTGCAGACTTCAGAGCTGGACACAGGACTGCAGATGGGGTCTCACCAGAGTGGAGTAGAACAGCAGAATCGCCTCCTTTGACCTGCTGGCCATGCTTCTTTTGATGCAGCTCAGGATATGGTTGGTCTTCTGAGCTGCAAGTGCATGTTGCTGGCTCATGTCCATCTTTTCATCCACCAGTATCTTCAAGTCTTTCTCTGCAGGGCTGCACTCAATATCTCCACAGGGCTGCTTCCAATATTAAATTCCATTTAAATATAAGAGAACTTTTTTTTAATTGAGGCTAGTCAAACATTGGCGTAGGAGCTGGCCCTGCTTTGAGCAATGGGGTTGGACTATGCAATCTCACATGTCTTTCTGCTTCAACCATCCTATGATTCTCCATGCCTTTATTCCAGGCAGTCTGAATTGTGGCATTCTTGCATTCTCATATTCTCTGTGTGTGTCTGTATAAGTTTTAGGTTTCACCCTGACTCACATTTTCCATCAGAACAGCAAAGGGGAAAGGCTTTCTGCTTCACTTTCTAGGAATTCAGAGGTATGTGTGTCTGCTGTGTTGTCTTTTAGTATCATTCCTACCTTTTTTCTGCCTGCTATGTCTGGTCTTGAATCATGCCTGTAGACACTGTAAAGCAGGTACTATTGTATTAATACTTATTTATATTATACTATTCTTTATAATTATAATTAATATTACCACGTATATATTACTATATACAACCAGTGAATTAACAGTGACTGTCTTATTTTGTGTCTGTGGAAGGAAATAATAGAAACTTATGATAAAAAAAAGATTCTAGAGATTCATTTTGCATCAGCAGCCATCTGTGGATGCACTCAGAAATGTGACCATACAGTAGCCTGTAAAGCCCAAACTACTCACAAAGGCATAAACTTACAGATTTAAAAACAAATATGTGGAAAAGGAAGGAAATCTACACAAGCAAACTTAAGACCCATTAAACAAACTTGAATTGCCTGAATTTAAAAACTGAAGGAGATAACCTTTTTTTTTTTTTGTTATTAAAGTCTCTGTGTAATATGTGCCTAGCTCAGACTACTTTGGTGACAATGAATACATGAGTACAGCCTGTCTTGCTGTTGGAAATGTCTGTCCCAGAGTGAATTAGCTGCAGCAGGTCTCAGAGCCAAGGGCACGTCTGTTACATGGTTGCTGGATTCAAAAATATGCGCTATGACACCTCATGCTTAAATACCTATGAACAGTACAAATAAGATGCATGACTGCACTATATGTGTGACTTGGAAAAGAGAGATTAAACACAGTATTACCAGTTTAGAACCTCAGTGGAAAATTAATTCAAAATACTAATCCTTGGTAGGTAGCAGCACGTACATAGGTGATAGGAGTTACTTATGAGTTTTTCAGATAAAAGAACTTTCTTGCATAAGAATTAATGATGCTTATGGGTTTTGAACTTTATACAGTTTCTTCTGTCATGAAAACCTATTGAGTAAAGAATGTTTTAAGCTTCTCTAAATTGTTGAAAACAATGATTCCTAGTTCAGTGGCAAGTCACAGATTCACAGTACCATCACTAAAATCTGCTGCTGACCCATGCTGTAACAGGACAGTTGTGTTAATAGCATACTCTCTTAGCAGTCTCAAAGAGCTTAATACAACAGACAAATGCATCATTATGATGGTTACTATTAGACTTGCAAAATTTCAGGACAAGTATTTCCCAATCTGTATCAGTGAAAAATTGCAATCTTTCACAGATTTTCAGTAAAAATAATAAGGAAGGCCTGCCAGCCTTGCAGATTTTCCACTGGAAGTGCAGAGGGAGTGAACACTGCAAGGATACTCAGTACTCTAGGCATGCTTCTGCCTTTGATGTGGGACCAGGCAGCAGTGATCTTTGTG
Source organism: Megaceryle torquata (assembly GCA_024611175.1). NCBI lineage: Eukaryota > Metazoa > Chordata > Aves > Coraciiformes > Cerylidae > Megaceryle > Megaceryle torquata. The sequence goes on from JANIJG010007150.1 coordinate 27,564, forward strand.
TCTCACTGCCCAGCTGAGTACCACAGGCCTCTGGCAAGTGGTTCTTGTTCCAGTCTCTGGCACTGAACAAAAAGTCTAACTTTGACCCCAGGAAACTTCTGTCAAAAATGGTTTAATTGCTGCATGCATGTGCTCACACATATGGAGGTTTTTAAACAAATGAGCATTCTCTGTATGAACTTTCTGGCCAATTCTAATTACGTGAAGGTGACAAATAGGACCAGCTCACGCCCCCACTAGAAAGCCACGTAATCATGCATACTCAAGTGAACAAATTAGGGCAAGGAGAGAAAGAGAACTCTGTGTAACTTGTAAAATCTCTTGATTTGGGATTTTGCAGGGGTATTCTCTTTAAACACTTCACGATTACAGAAATGCTATGGTATCTCTAGTGATCACATATCAGAGTATCAGTTTCATGGTGAAAGAACTGAAAACAGCATTTCAGCAAAACATGGAAATATTTTCTATCAACTAGACAGAAACTGGTAACACTTCATTTTTCAGATGATTTATAGGTTTTATTTCAGAACAGAATCAAGACAATGTATTTCTGAATAAGTGACAGGTTTTTTGAAGAGTTTCTTATAAAGTATAGATTTAGGTAGCATGGGAAGCCTTCAGGTATGCTCAATATAGAGCTATGCATATGAAATATGTGTATTTCTATATTATTATATTTCATTGTATATGTTTAATAGATTTAAAACCTAATTCTACTTTCCCACACTACCTGCTTCACATACAAGCTATTTCCAGCTTCTGCTCTTACAGTTCTGTTGCAGGGAAGCTTTCTGCCACACCTAAACATTTCACTAAACTTTACCCTATTGTTACTATTATATGATGAGCAAGTTTTGTGATTTATTCATGATCAAGAATGAGCTTTTAGTGTGAGTCTGAGTGGTTAGCGACAAGTGTCAGTGCTTTTAATCCATATACTGGCCTCCAGGACAGTTAAATTCATACAGTAAAGAAAGAATTAAGTTAAAAGGAAGTTGGAAATATCCATTGGGTCCAGCTGGCTGTATCTAAAGTTCTATTTGTTGTATTAGTGAATTGAACTTGGAATCACATAATTCTTTTTATGCTATAGGTAGTTACCATTATAATCAGGAAAAAAGGTTTACTTGTTATTGAAAAATAATTGCAACTTCATTAGCCACTCAAATGTCATGATTAACAGAAAATGCTTCTGGTTTTATTATAAGGTGAGAAAGGAAAAACAATACAATAGTCTCTGCTACACTTGGCCTCATCTGGATTTTGTTATATTTAAGCTCCAATGTCTTTTTTTCCTTACAGATTTCACACTCACATATGAAATTTCTGTTCTTTTGCAAAGACTAGATTTATGAGAATAACTGGTTTTAAATCCACCATCCAATTAGAGAAGAATCTGAATTCTTGGCTAACTAGGAAGTTGAGAAAAAAAAATTTGTTTGGTAAACAGCTTTTTGTTATAAATTCAATATAGTTAAAGTAAATTTTAAAGTGAAACACTGTTTCAAAGAAGTCAAAGTATTTAATTTTGAAATACTGTTTTTCATTTTTTATTGAGAATTTTTCTCTATGCAAAGATTTGCCAAAATAGATATAGCCAAAATGATTAATGTGAACGGTTTATCAGTGGAAGAGGACATTAAATTCAAATACTTCATGTATCTAAAGCAGAGCTAGGTGCTGAGTGTTTTCTCTTCTGTATGTGGGAAAGTACCACCAAAAGGATTCCTGTTGCCACGTTTAAACTGATGTTTTTTGGGAGAATGATTTAAAAACACACCACATTTAGAGATGACACTCATGCTATGTGCAGACAGGCTGACTTCCTCTGACTTCCTCCAGACTTTTCCTTTTGCAGCCTGTCTTTCATTCAAGTGCCATGCAGGTTGTTACCCTCCTCTGCATGTCATCCATCTACTGAATTAGACATAACCTGCATCCTCTCCTAACTATTTCACATATTCCTTGGATGAGACACTAGCAATCTGGTCCTAAGGAGCATCCAGCATTGAAAAACAAAACAGGAGAAAGGAAACACATGTTCACACTTAATGTCATGACTACCCTGCTTCCAGGAACCATAAGGCAAATGCTTAAGGTGTATTTCTGACTAAGGCATCTGAAACCTCAGAGTGAAGCAGCTTTGTCCACTCCCATGAAAGAACCACATCTTTCTTGTGATCAGTGGTAGTAGAGCAATTGCTAAAATAATGCAAAAAAAAAAAAAAAAAAAGTATATGGAACCCTGGTCTTTCTTAATCATAAAACATGAAGTAAAAACATGAGAAGCAAAAATGGAAGGAAATTACAGTATAAAAGATGACCTTAATGTGAAGAATTTTTGCACTGGGTATGCACCTGTGTCTTACATACAGGAAGGGGAGTAACATGAGTTTGGAACCTATTGACAGAATTATTACAAAGCCATTATATTGTTGTCGGGAGATGAAGAGAGAAAATTACTTAAAATATGTTCTATCTTAATGAGAGAGTACTATAGAAAAAAAAAGACTAGAGAAATAGTCATAAAATAAAATATTATAAAATGAATTAGTTTGGCATTATAAGAGGAGGGAAAATATTATTAATTTATGAAGCAGACAGTCATCTTTGCTGCAGAATTAAAAGTGAGAGAGCTCTTATAAATGCTACCCACACGATGTAACACCTCACCAAAGCTCAACTATGAAACCAACTTATTCTGCTGATTACTGCTTATTCTAGCCATCTTTCCTGCATGTAAAACATTAAGTCAGCCAGTTATGAAGCTGTCGCATGTTTCCACAGTGTCACTTACCAGAAGGATTTGATAACTTACAGAGAAATGAATTGTTTTGCTTTCTGATCTTGATTAAGTACTGCTACAATACCTCATTTTGTGACAAGTTTCAAAGGTGGATTATTTTTGGTTTTTATCCCTGCCCCCAAGTATTTATAGAATTTTTATCTAGCTCATTTAATCTAAATTTTTAATCTGTATGATGCAAATCAATTAGAGCAGGTTTTTTGTTTCCATAGTACCACCTAACACCATTTCTAGCACAGAAGAGAAGGCCTATTTTTAATGACAGTAGCAGGAACTAGCAACTGTGTCTAGGAGCTAAGAAGGCTGAGTGAAAACATACATAAAGAAAAGAAATCTTGTCAGAGTTTCTCCAGAACTTCAAACACCTCAGCTTTCCCCACAGACCAGCACATGGAGACATTTCTGCAGTGTGGCTGAAGGCCAACAGAGACCAACTTTTAAGGAGAATTTTCACAGGGAGGAAGGAGGTTGAGGTATTTTTTATAGTTAATGATGATGAAGGTGCCCAGCACTAAGTACTGTGGAGGTTACTACATACCAATCTCCTCACATGCTGGAGGGAGACTTTCTCATTTACACAGAAGTAAGCAGGACTTCTGCTGGCCCCATTCATTGCAAATCTAAGGAAGCTACAAGTCCCCAGGTAGAAGCTCTAGAAGCAGGACTAAGCTGTAGTAAGTTGAACAATAACACATTTCATGTAGAGCAGGATTGCCTACATTGCCAGTGTGTACTGAAATCTTGGGTCTGGTTACTCAGTTTCTAGTTCAAAAGGAAGATGGAGTATTTTTTCAATGTAGGTATTTTTATTTATGTAAAACCAGCAATCCTATATTTTTCATTATCTTGGCCCAAACATTAATGTTTATTTCCCATAGAAAACCCACATCCCAAGCATTGATCCTGGCTGTGAAGAGCAAAGAGTCCTGTTGCTTGTTCAAGCTTTCAACACAAGCTGTTGCATCGCAGGGCAGGGCATAAATGTTGACAATCCCACCCATAATGCAGAATAATCTAACCAGATGTTACACAGCATTTCAACTTCTCCCAGTTGTATCACGCATCCTGTTATGGGAGATGATCTTAAAGTCCCACCTATTGGGATCATGTAATTATGTGTGAAATTCCATTTTCCTTAAAAATAAGGTCTTGTTTTTTGATGGAAAAAATCCCCAACTAACCCAGAAGCAGTGTAGTGACAAAAGAATCTTATCTCAAAGTTGATTTTTTTAGTCAAGGTCATAGTTGTCAGGTTTCCTGATACATGGTTCCTCAGAATTGTGACATGATTTTCCTGTGCTCTGGCAGGACAATGCTGGGCCACTGCAGCTACATACTTGCTGTCAATGATACAAAGATGACTCTGATGGCTGCCTTATGTGTAAAGAGTTTGTAATGAAAACAAAGAAATATCAATATATTATTTTTCCTTTTGAACGATCAGTATTTCATTAATTAATGAGCCAATGATTATAGCTAATAAATAAGATTTGATTTCTTATTATAAATTCTGCTGGTGACTAAAGAAGTACTACATAGCATGTTTGCAAGAAAATTGCATGCCTATAAATATTGTGCTATAATTCATCCAGATTCTTTACTCTTGATTTTAACTGCATATTTTTATTTTCAATTTGCAATATGCTTATATTGAAAAATGCATCTGTCTTACTGCTGCTGCTGTGGGAAGCTTGCCTATTGCTGCTCCTGTGAACAAAAGTTAACTTGAAAGATTTGGCACCTCATTTGTACCATGTGTATGTTTGAACAGAACAGAAGTGTTGTGTAGAAGTGTGCCACCCAAGAGCAGTAAATGAAGCAGATCAAACTGAAAATTTTAAAGTACAACTTCTTCAAAACAACAGCCAGAAAAGAATTCTGAAGAAAAACCATCAGTGAAGAAACTGAGAACTTTTTGTTCAATTTTAACTTCACAACTACTAAAAAATGTTCATTAAGATATAAATCCATGACTGTGGTTAAGACAGCTGACTAGAAATAGAAAGAAATTTCCATTTTAAAGTTCAAAAAATGAAAGAATAATTAAGTTTTGAGTAGTTAATAATCTCCCACAGCATGGAAGCATCTGCCATGTCACACGAGCAGGGATTATTAATAATTCCAAATGAAGTTTTGTTCCTTACCTGAACTCTTCCTTGATCTGCTGCTCTAGTAAACAACATACATTTTTAAACTGACTTTAGGGACAATTTTTACAAGCCCCCTCCCCATATTTACTAAGATCTTTTATGAGTAATTGTTATTTGCTCAAACATATTGTGGTATGTTCCTCAGCACTTTTTGTTTATATATAAAATAAAAGTACCCTTAAGTAAGACTGTTCTTTTATCAGTCACAAAGAACATTCAAAAAAAGTGGTAACGAAGTCATGTAAGTGCTGAATGCCTATGTGTAGAAGTACAGGAATAATTATGCCCAAGTGTTGTTCACGAATCTGCTGAATCAGCAGAGTATGGTGCTATTTGTGATTCTTTCCTCATTCTCTGCAGCTCAAAAATTTTCTGAATTTCACCTCTTCCCCACACCTCCCTCCCAGCCATAAGCCTGCATTCAAAATTTACATTCCCCTTGCAGGGACGGTAGAGGCCCCACAGTCCAGCTGTGATAAAGCTAGCTCAAAGTACCATTTATGTGTTCAAGCAAGCATGCTGTTTACCAATGTAAAAAAAAATAGGTTTTAGTAATGCATGAAGCCATCTGCTACACACCAACCCTCTTTGATTTGGATTTCATGATATAGCTCTTGGCTACATCATCTGATTCCTATTTATGCTTCTCCTAAAGGCAGAGCTCTTTAGTCATGGTTCAGACTGTTCCCATTGGAGGGAAAACTGATGCATTTTCTGGTTCATTTTTTCAGGGCTCATTCCTCAGCAATAGCTTTTGTCTTCTGAAAGGAAGAAGCAAGCCATATCTTACCTCCCAATGTACTTCACCTCCAAATCTCACCTCAGCTCTTCATATACATACTCATACTCTTTGGAGCTGCAAAGCTTGAAGTCAGTACTCAGACAGGAATTGTATCAAACCTGGCCAATGCAAATATTTGTTATTGAAAAAGAATAAATTAGACTAAGGGGAATCTTGAGCAAAGGTTAGGATGGATATATATAGGTCAACAAAAGTCTGCTCTTTCATAGCCTAGGAGTCATTGATAATTATTTTAATTTAGTAAAGATCTACAGAAAACAGGATCAATTGATTTTCCCTACAGACCTCAAGGCCTGACTGAGTAGTGAGTTTAGATTGACAAATTCCTCCAGTGAGTGAGGAATCTGAATATTCCACAGGAAGATCTCTAATGCTAAAATGATGGACTGCTCATTGCCTACTCATGAAGTATATAGGTGGGAGGGTGGGAGACTTTTATCACATGATTTTCTGTATCTGCTAGGACTCTGATAATTGAAAATGGCAAGGATAAAAATAGTTCAGATTAAAAAATGGACAAAAATGAAAGTAGAATATTGGGGGGGAGAGAGGTGGTGGTATGTATATTGTCTTTGATGCAGACAAATATACCTGTAAATGCCCATTCACATTGCAGCCAGAAACTGACTAACTGATTATCTGTGTTTCACAGACAGGCTGACATATCTCCTGACTGGGTGAAGGGCCCATCAAAAGGGATTCTTCCTGAACCGCACCAAGCCGTATGGTCTCATTATTTGTCTGTGCAGGTAAGATAGTTATATAACTGTTTTTAAACTCCCTGTTTTAATGAACAAATCCTTTCACTTTTGCTTTTCACATTCTTCCCAGAGTCAGGTTTTAATCTTCACTGCATTTTCTGGGATGTATACTGACCTAGAATTTGCACCCTTCATATTAGTACTGCTGTGATCTGACAGCATAAATCAGATGTTTTTGAGTGCTGATTGTGGCAAGATGCTCTCCAAGTATCAGGGAAAAGCACAGAGCTCAAGGTTCTGGAGAGCAGTACAGGGGCATCAGGGGAATGGATATTCCCCGAGGTCTGGGATCTGCACTCTTCAGAACTAGCTGCTATATGGACCATATGGAAATAGGTATAAATATCATCTCTGTGTGCACTTAGGCTCCACTCATTTCTGTAGTCCCAGATACAAATTACAAGAGCATCACTGTCAATAAAATCTGAACTGAAATCCCAATTTGGTCTTCACTTCTACATCTGCTGATTTGAGTGCATCTATTACCCTTACAGAAAATTCAAAAGGGGAACCTGGCTTAGAACAAAAGTGATAATGTGTACTTATGTAACATTTAGCTCAGGGAAGGCTGCTACAGTGGTAAGGAAAGCCAAAGAAAATTAAGCACTGCAGAAATAAGAGAATGTTGGAAAAAGTAGCTAGTGAGGATGAAACAAAATTCAGAACAGCCAGAGGAGTCAGGTAAGGTAATTTCCAACAGGATAATTAATAAACATCATACCAGGATTTATTGAAGTGAAAGAGCAAACAAAATATTGCTGTTGCTGTATGTGAGATGATCGTTTCTGCTCCAATCTCCCATAACCTCTACTATTCAGATAGTTTCACAACCCGCAGCTTATTTTGGGCAGAATTCTTCACTGGTCATTAGAGGCTGAATTGCTCAAGGAAGTGCTAATGTACTAAGAGGGGTTAATCCAGGTGGATGCAGAAGGTCTAACCATGGTCAACCTATCTGCTAGAAATGAAGGTGAACTGGAATACATATGGGTTCTACAGTGATACAGATTCACAACCAGCTGTGGCCAGAGGTCATAAAGTTGTTGATACAAATACGAAACATCTCTTCACCCAGAATGGATAAACTTAGAAAAGAATTTACTTCAGCTGTTCTTAGATTGCTTAAGAAAACAAAGTTTTTAGCCTCAGTGTATAAAAATTGCAAAGGGAAAAAAAAAAGAAACCAGTGATTCCTGACTAGGAGCCAGAAACATGATTCAGGATATCTGAGCTACTATTTGCTGTGGTGGAAAAAAAATTGCCATGGATAATTATTCTTGCTTTGCCAGGGTAAATTTATGGAAAGACATTACAGCTTGTACAAGTTGTTGTGTGTATCAAATCTATTTTTACCAATCATGGGACACATTTCTCTGAGCAGGCTGCACCTGAATAGGCAGAAATTCAGTCATTTTGCAGTGACATTAGATGTGTGATCTTTGACCATTTTTTAGCCCCAAAACATCACATTAGTGGAAATTTAGGGAAGAAATCCCAGACTGATGCCAGAATACTAGAACACCTTCAGAGAAAGGATCTCTCATCATATGCTACTTTTACTTAATGTACTAATTGTTGGTCAGCACCGTGAGAGCAGTTAACACCTGCAAACACTGGCAAATTGAGAATTGTGAATGTTTATTTGTACAGTTGGAAGTGGTGCCAGATGAGGGGGCAATAGAAGAAAGGTGTTCTGTTGGTGTTCTGGGAGCTGCTGCCACTGTAGGAACATGGCTGTGGGATTTGGCTTCACAGTTAGGGAGCCAAGAAGATGGATTCACAGCTGTGAAATACAGACACATGCTACCAAGTATTTGGGTTGCAAGGTGAAATTTTGATAGCAAATAGACAAAGTAGTAGGTAGTAGTTGAGAAGGATGAAATTGTTTTAATCTCCAGTCGCTTTGTGTCTTGGCTAGCATTTAGTGAGAGTGTCAAAGAGGTGCAAAGAAAACAGGATTTGAAACTAGGACTAGCTTTTTGTATAAACATGTGCGGGAGATGCTGTCAAAGTTGTTATAGCTACCTTCTGCAAGTAAGTAACTGCTAGAGTAGAAAAAGTAGTTTCTCTGAACCACATCACAGCAGCTCTAACTAGACAAATAGAAGACTTGACATATTTTAATGGTCGCCTCTTGAGGAGGAGAGCTGAGAAAGTAAGTGTTGGCATAAGCACACAGGCTTCCTCAGAAGGGCAAAACACAGGGTTAGAGGGGAAAGGTTCATCTTGTCATCACTGCTTTCTAACATGTAGCCACTTCCTGTTTCTCTGAGAATGATGAATAAGAAATGAACTTGAATTTGGGCAAAGCTTCGAGGTTTTTATTGAATCATACATAACTAATAAACAAGATTATACACTATCATATTTTCATGGAAAATAGACTCAGTTAAACACAGCAACATATTTCTGCCTTTTGGATAGATGCTAATTTAGCATTTGTAAAACGCAAGGCCCCAGCAGAGCTGGAACATCCTCCCAGCAACAGCTTATGAGGGCTCCTGCTGGACAGCCTTTGTCTCCAACCAAGCCGTCAGCACTGGCTCAGATATCATTGATATTAACTCCAGCACAGCACTGCTGGGACTCAATGCCAGTGAAAGGAGCTGAGATCAGGCTTTTAGAGTAGCGGTGTCATCAGTGCCAGCCTATAGTGATGCCTCTGTGGAAGTGCAGAGCACTAATGCCAGAAATGGGACCAATAAATAGCAATGCAAAGAAACCAAGTCAACATTCCTTTGTACATTAGTGTGCTCTTCTGCCTCTACCCCCCAGACCTATAGGATTAGCCTTGGAATAATGACACACAAGCATCTGTCGTAATAGTGTTTGGGTTTCAGTCAACCAGTAGACATGGCAAAATTTGTCAGTGAGATGCTGAGCTGCAACATCAATAACTCTTAATGCTATACATATATATATGTAGAGAGAGAGAGACTACATATTGGTACAATACAACTCAAAAAATCAATGGCCTAATGTAGCCATTTTTATGTGACAGGATTAACCTTGAAATATTAATGCATGATCTATTTATTCTCCTCCAAACCATAGAAATTGCAAAGAATATTCTCTCTCCTTCCTGCACACCTTTGTAATAAGACAATTCATTTTATTTCTTTAACTTAAGTGAATTAGAAGACTCTCCATCCAAGCTGGGAAACTGTTTCTCTCTTTCCTTGTTTCAGTTAACAGTGATGTGGAATGGAATCACTTTTTTCTCTAGCTTTTCAGAAGGCATTTTCACATAGACCCCAGTAGTGAGACATCGTCTTCTCTTTATCTATAATATATGGGAAGACAGAAAATAATCAAGTGATCACAGGATAATCATTGGCCAGCACATTTAGAGAAAACTGGTGAATGTTCTGCCTTTACGGAGTACAAGCTATTCTAGACACATTTCCTTGCCCCCCCTCTTTGTAGAAAATCCATTGAGACCATTTGAGGAGCATTCACACCAGAAAATTTCATTTAGCTTCTAGGGACAGGGTAGATTGAAAAATATGAGACAGGGGTACTGCTTGGTTTTAAGCTTTGTCATCAGGTTTATTTCTAACAGACTGAGAGTACTCCAGACCCCCATGAAAAGAGGCAACCCAGGCTTACATTTTGATTGCCTTTTTGTGCATACATTTCTAGCCATGTATGTTAAAAATAATCTTAAGTTAAAACTCCCCCCTATCACACGGAGAAGCATCTTTAAATTTGCTTTGCACAGAGGTTAATGGTGATGAAAGGAAAAATCAAATCCTGGGATTTTGTATGTTGTGAAATTAGAATGCACATGAAAGCTGTTGCCTTTGATCCCAGAAGCATCCAGGACTCCAACCTGTTCAAAGCATCCAAACTTAAGCCAAGAGTCAGTCCAGCTGATGTAAGCTGACTGCTTTCTGGTACGCTGGCAGCACAAATGAGCCATGAGCAAATCTAAATGGCCCCTCCATCAAGTTCTCTTATTTGTAACAGCATTACACCAGTAAAAAGGAGCATCTCAATATGTTTGTTCCCAATGTTCCTCCCTGTTCTCATTTCTTCTTGTCCTCGTCACACAAAGGGGTGTTATTAACAGGATGAGGCTGAGTTGATAGGACTTACCGCTTTGCCAATGAGAATGGCTGAGATGATGATACTGTAAAGAAAAAATCCTGAGGCAGTAGCTCCTAATACCCAGAGATATATGGCAGTGTCTGGACATGGTTCTGGATCTAGAACATTTAATATCATACAAGACATGTCACAAATGAGTCTCATATGGAAGCCCCTACAGTCAGTAAGTCAGCCTCCACACTGCTTTTCTGTAGCATGTGCTATCCCAGGACACTACCAGGGCTGAGGTTTGAGTCCCTATCCAGTCAGCATCTAGCTAAAATAAGCTTTGTGTGTCAAAGAACACACACCTTACTCTCTGTACAGTTACATAGCTAACTGCCTAGACATATATGTACACTACATATCATTCCTTATGCTTTCAAACATCCATATGTTGTTAAATGCATTGCATGGCTATGACTATGCCTGCTTTAGGTGTGTGCAGGGAGACCTGAAAGGAATAAAAGCTAACCATGATTTTCAGATCTTGAATCAGTGTTCAGCCTCACTTCTTAGAAACAGAACTTTGAAGATATTTGAGACATAATAGCAACACCCTTAACCTAGGAATAACATAGCACTATAAAGCTGCTTGGCTTACCAATGACATAGAGATGCGTCCCATTTCCCTTGTTCATAAAATAAGGTGGAGGGTACATCCGCTCCATCTTGCAGACATAAAGACCAGTATCATTAGCTTGCAGGCCAGTGAGGGTGAGTGTCACGTTATTTCGGCTAGGGCTAACATGGCACTGAATGACCTCTTCCACACTGAACATCTTGAATTCTGTTGTGTAGGTTGAAGCACAAATTTCAGTGAACCGGTCACCTGTCTGTTTAAGCAGAGTCACTCGTATTTCCTTTGCATTCCCAATGTGCTTGTATTTACACACCAAGCTGGCGACTCCTTGCCTGTTGGCCAGCACCATTGCTGGCTGAGTCACTTCCATTACTGTAAGGAAGCAGAGCATGATGGTAAGTGAACTGTCAAGAAATGATCTGCAGTCATTTACTTGAAACCCACACAATAGGAAGGGAGTCCTACCACCTCCTGTTATCCACAGGTAATTCCTAGAAATGCTGTTAAATCCTCCCAAGAAGAGGACTCCAAGACCACAGTTCACACAGGCATTGCATTAATATACTTCAAAAATCCCAAGAAGTTCTTTGATTACTATAAATGATATTACAAATCTTAGCAATTACTTGTTGCTTCAATAGTAGTTAATTTGACCCACTTACAGGAGCAATGACATGAATGTTTCCATTTCTCTCCACACAAACTTTTAAATATACATAAGAAAGCAAAAAAAAAAAAAAAATAGACTTCAGATGGTAAAGCTGAAATTTGAAAATTAAAATTAGGCATTTAAACCCCAGTTTCTGCCTGGTAGAAATAAGCATGTTCACCTTTAGAAACAACTTGACACCCTGCATGGAACATGGGACAGAACCATTAAGATAGCAGTAAAACTGAATGGAAAATCTGTTTGCACATTTTTGTTTCTGAACACGTCTCTCTTCATTTTTAATGAGCTATTCCCAAGCCACAGTACAGCAACAGTATATACCCCAAGCCACAGTATAGGAACACACAGCAAAGCCTGGTAAACATACTGCAAAAAATGATGACAAATCTGAAGGGGCAACTAGTGTACCATGTACATACCCACTGACTGCTCTTTATAGCTTCTATAGTCTATCCTGCCACACAATGGAAAGGCACTAACTTTTGCTTTAATAAGCTATGAAGACAGTATTATTTCTTCAATTTCATTTTATATAAGTCTGTTTTGGGGCAGGGCTTCTTCAGTTCTGCTGTGCAAGAATTTGGGACAAAGACAAGTAGAATTTCTCCCATCTATTCAAACCTCTATATCCATGTTATCAGCTGCCAACAACTTCACTCAGAGGACCTGGCTTGTCAAAATCTTTCTTCCTTCTTAAGCTACTCTGAATCCTGTCCAGCCACACTACAGATAACATGATGCCCCAAAACCTTGTTCCCAGACTGTCCTTTGGAGGGGTCCCATGGCAACTCCCTCTCCCTGTTGCAGATGGATTGCAGTCCATCTGCTGCCAAAATGTGAAACTGAGAAAATGTAGACACCCTCAGCAACCTTGCCTCCTTCATCTACCCACCTTCAGCAATGGCAGTGGCTGTGCAGAGAAAGCCCACGATGACCAATATTGAGATCATTCCTGTGCTGAGACAGATGCTGAAGGGCCTGAAGGTGGCTGATGCCTTCAGACTTAAGCCAAAGACAAACTGGAACTCTCAGGACTGGAAAAAAAAGCGACACCTTTCAGGATACAGAATCTTCGAAATGTTTGAACCCACACAGTGCCAGTGTGTGTATATATATAGCTTTGATCCCAGATGCTCTACCTGAAAGTAATATGAAGCTTTGTTTTGGTTTTACGAGAAAGGAAGTAGTGGGTTTGATTAGTACGTGCACAGTTAACCTCAAACAGCATGAACAAAAACAACTATTCAGCAGATGGAAAATATGTATTCAATCTGAAACTGCCATCCATTCTGCTTTAAGAATCGAGGGAGGAAAGATAATCATCCAAAGGAGCAGTTCAGGCCCTGTGGTGCTGCCAGCATAGCACTTAATATTTTAGCAATCATCAGGTATTTCCTACCAGGACAATACATAGAGAGCTATACTTCTGCCTAATGTGGCACAGTGAATCAGTGTGAGATAGCTTTTTTATGGAGGACTTCCCTTCACCCTCAATTTCTTTGCTTGCTTTCTTAGTGCTTTTGATGCTTAAAAATTGCTGCCCCCTTCGAAATACTGATTGCACTTTCAATAACTTCATCTTTTCATATCAGCAATGTGACTTGAATCATAACCCAGCTTTTTTAGGTTTTTCTGTTTCCAAGAAAAAATTATCTAGGTTTATAGCTAATGACTTCCACATCTATACGGAACTTTCCCTACCTACGGACTTTGCTGTCTAAGTACCTTGACATCACAGATGAAAAACACTTCAGGAGCTTTGATTATTGTTATTTCTGCTTAGAGCACCTGTGTCATTTCAAATTTCAGTGAAACAGTTTTCACCCATTGGCCTCTGAGAATGCATGTAAAGTCTGAAAATCCTTTTGCTTTTTTAATGTGATAGACTGTCATATCCATGAATCATTGCCTAAAGAATGTCATAAAAATGAAGTTACACTTGAGTTACACTGAAGGTCATCATTCTTTTTTTTTTTTTCCACACTTTGAGAAGTTCTTTTAGAAGATGCTTCATCATTTATATATTATGCTGAATTTAGCTGTTAATTTTCACAACAAGGTGGGGGGGAACGTAGCCAGGACAGCTGACCTTAACTAGCCAAGGGGATATTTGATACCATATGACCTCATGCTGCATATATAACTGAGGAAGCTGGCCAGCTGGGAGGGAGGATCATGGCTTGGGAATGGGCAGAGCAGAGGGTTCCAAGTGGTGAGAAATTGCATTGTCTATCACTTGCCTTATATATTCTTTTATTAGTATTATTGGTTTTTCTCTCCCTCTGTTGACCTTTTAAACTGTCCTTATCTCAACCCATGAGTTTTTACCTTTTTACCTTTTTACCTTTTCTCCTGATTCTTGTCTCCATCCCACCAGGGCCAGGGAGGAGCGAGCAAGCAGCCGTGTGGTGCTTTGTTACTAGCTAGGCTTAAAAAACAATGTATACGTTGATCTAGTAGGTTGCAAACACATACTTTTGGACTGTGACCTAGAAAAACTTACTTCTTAAATGATATCCTGCCCAATCCAAAGATACAGAATAAGTATTTGATCTTTAAATCACATAAATGCGTAATGATTTACTGCTTTCATACTTAGGTGATACCACAATTGCTTGTAGTGTCAGATTCATAGTCAGTTTGACCTCAAACAGCATTCAAAACAGGATTGGTGATAATTAAACATATAGCTGTGGGAAAGTGAAAAACTGTATCCTAATAATGAGTAAGGCCCATATTGTATTACTGGTTAGATAATTTCAAATAAATTTTAATATTAAATTTAGTATTAAATAGATGCTATTGCAACATCATGTACCAGAATATCAGTGAGATTTATGGCACGAAATTACCAGGTTATGCCTGACATTTTCATATCCAGAGTATTAACCAAATTGTCTGTCCTATGTATCTTTTGAGCTCGGGTTTTGTATGCAGTTTAACAAATGATGCATTTGAGCCTCATCAACCATAATGTCATTTCCTGATAATTGATTGAGACTGCAAATTGATGGTGTAATTAACCACTAAACACTTGCAAAGGATTGCCATATAAAACTCAGTGCTTACTGCCCCACATATCCACAGTACCTTATACAGCTAGTGAGCGATAGCACTTGAGTACACCTCTCTCTGGCAATTGAGACTTCTCTGGCAAACTTGTGTTTCCAGTGGTACTCATCTTGTTTCCTGGCCAATTTGTTCCCAGGGTGCTTTTTTTCAGATCAACGGCTTTTTACTTTGTTACCCGTGTTCCTCCTCAAAAGCCTTGTGTTATGTTGACTACTCTTCTGAGTAAGGTGCAATATGTCTCCCTGTGGAGTCTCTTGAAGTCACCTCTGTCTTCACAGCCAGTGTTCTGAAGTGAGCCCAGAGTATTCCCCTATCAATGGATAGAGATCACCTGCTATGGTGCCCTCTATCCTTGCTCATCAGACTTTGGATCTCAAATTATCATATATAGATAGAAGATGGATGATGCAGTAAAGCAGATATCTTGTTCCAAAAAAGATATCTCCTTCACTGCTCCCATCTTTCTCAGCAAGGATATGGCATGGAACAAAGTATTGGTAACTGAATGAGTTCTCACCTAAAGTAAGATCCACAAGAATCACTGGGGGTGCCTTTTCTCTCTTCTGTGCCCCGTTTCTAGTTACTCTTCAACTGATGAAGGTACTCTGGACTTCAGCTTAGTCTGTCTTCCCTGTACATCACAGACAGGATTTGAGAACTGCAGCTATAGGACCTATCTGACCTAGTTACCATGCCTTCTTGTCTGTGCAGTCTGCTATCTTTCTGCCCTGACTTCCTCATTTTCAGAACATTTTTCTTCCACCCTTTCCCCATAACTGGAACCTGACCTATGATGTCCTAGGGCCAGGGCAATAGAGTGGGTGAAAAAAGAGGCCTCCCTTTAAATTTGAAATTCAGAAGTTCTTTCAGGAGGGCTATTCCTCAGGCTGTCTCCCAACAGCTTATGCTTTGTGCTTGTTGTGTCCAAAAGCTTAGTGTAAGATAAATTTTCCTTTAATGTGTGTTTATATATAATAGTACTTTTTGGTTTTAGGGGTGATATTAATCCCTAGGTCACAGAAAACCTTTATATTCTACATATGCTACTATAGCAAAGTGTCAGAGCAGGGGAGGGGACTCAGGGCTTTGCAGAGCCTTAAACTGAGGAATCAGGTTAGGAGTGGTTCCAGTCTCACGGCCTCTTTGAACTTTGAAGCTCAGAGAGGACACGCAATTTACACTGAATACTGGACTACACTACTGTGATTAGTCAGTTTGCTACTAAGTTAAATAACTAGGTTTCTCATGTAAGTTTCTTTCTTATTTTGGCTTAGTCGCTCATATTTTAGTGATTTGAATTGTTTTTCTTCATTGAACACTTGTTAGGGCAAATCGTCCTGCTGACACCCAGTCAGAATTCCCATTGCAAAATGTTATTGTTCACAAAATTACATACTTTAAAGCCTGTCTCGTGCTGCCCATGTTGGTTTTTCGGGTTTTTTTTCTGTGACAGGAACTTGCTTGGTGAATTGCTTGAGATGTAATGGAGAGAAGAGAAGCTTAGCATTTGCATAAGTATCTAGTTTCAGGATATTTTGTTAAACTCAGAATGTGAGATCATGTCTTATTATGTTGAACAGTTCAAGTTTTTACCATGTTAGTTTGCCACAAACCTATTGGGGTTTTGAAATGCACTGTCATTTGAAAAAAAATCCAGACCTCTAAGTGGTATGGCTGAAGAAGAAATCTCTTCTACAAAACAATAGGTAAAGAGAAATGGAAATAACACAGTGACTGGAAAAATAGTGTTTCATTACCATTAAAGGACTAAAACCTGATTAGTGTAAGCAAAGGCCTAAATATGACCAAGTGTGGTAGATCAGTCTTTGTTCCTGAAGGAACCACAATTCACATCACAAAACCACTGATTTTTAAGTGTCTGAGAAATGTCACCTTTCTTTCAGCTTCTGACCCAGACTTGCAGAGGCTGTTCTGTAGTCCTAAGCATGTGCCCTTAGTCCAGATTCAGCAAAGACAGCACTAGCTGTGGATTTCTCCTCCCATTACTTATTAGGGCACACAGAGCTGGTCTTCCTGTGCACTTCTGCTGACCAGCAGATTGTCCAGAAGGATTTAAGGTGTGGGTGGATGAGTGAGCATCCTTTTTCTTTTTGCTACAGTTGTTGCTATTTCTTTTTTAGAGTCTAGGCTTTGTTTCCCCTACTGTAAAGTTATTTATATCCAACAGACTTTTCTGAAATTCAGGACATCTATAGTGATCTAACACAGATAGAAAATTGCCTCCCAACTTTTCATGCTAACAGTCCTCAGTTAGCCTTGAATATCTGCATTGTACCCCTTACCTGGCTGGGTTTGCTACATGTTATTTGCAGTGGTCCATGCATGACCTAGTAGTGACCAGGACCCCTGGCTGTGTGAATGTATTGCCCCCTCCCCCTGCAGCTTACGGTCAAAATGTAACATCTGAGACTGTATGGAAAGTGATACAGAGGAAGAGGATATAAAGAGACAGGACTGGGAAGCAACACAGGGAAAAAGTCTTTACGCAACAGCTTCCTTACTCTTCTCCAGTTTCCTGTGAAGGATTTTGGCAAGGGAGAGATTTTAGGAGGAATTTGAAGACAGACCTCAAATTATCTTGGCAGATGTTTAAGAACTTACCTTTAGGGAAGGAGCTTTCCAAAGCAGAGCACCACAAATCTCTTGTTAACAGGCCAATCACTTGGGAGTGAACACAGAATAAAGCAGACGCCCAGAGTGAACACTGAGAGCTAGTGCATTTTCACAAATAAGCAAAAAAGAACCAAAGGAACCCCCCAAGACTACAAAAAAACCCCAAACCAGTTAGTATACCCTATGACAAGCTGCAACTGTGGAGACGTGGAGAAGTACTGGAGGAAGGTTTTGCTTCTGCTTCCCTTTATTTCTGAAAGCACTGAAAATAGGAAAACCAGCAAAGGTAGCCATTGTGATAGTCTGTGGCCCTGATAGTCTGTGGCACTTTGCATTCTTGAAACAAGGATAAATCATTATAAAGCTTTGTTGAAGACATATGAGGAGTGCTGTTTTCCTCAAAAATGAGATGTATAAGAAAACTTTTTTAAGGCGAGGAATGTAATTTATGTGTGGTATATAGCTTAAGGAGCCTACTTCCAGTTTTCACAGGGCTCATTAAGTCCTTGGTGGTTTTTGGTTTTAATATTTTTTATGGCATTTCAAACTACAAGTTCAAAGCAGGACTACTGGAAAACCTAGAATTAAACCTTTCTATTTAACATTTATAAAGCAAAGGATTTAAAGAAGCTTATGTAAAAGAGTTAGTGCTCCAACTCAGTGGACATACAGAAAGACAGGAGACCTGACAAGGAAAGGCCTTTTCCTTACAGTAGGAAGTTCATCCAAGGGATGTCACAGAGCACATTCTAAAGCACCTCTTTGAATTGATGACAGTTGGGTAATGAAGATCAGCTTTGTTTGTCAGTCAATGTCTGGAGGCTGTTCCTGAAGACTGAATGATAGCTGATAGTTAAAATGGGATGGATTGGAAAATGAAATGAAGGAAGGAAATTTAGCAATATATCAGAAGGGGGATGCCAGCAGACAGGCACAAAGAGAAAGACAAGGTGTTCAAATTGACAGATTCACAGTAACATTTTGAGTACCTAACAGTGAGCAAAAGTCTATAAGTTCAGAGAATGTTTCAGCACTTGAGAAGAATAGTGAACATGGGCTAAGGCCTCTAAAGGTATTTGGTCACATTCACTCGCTTTTCTGCTTCCTGCACCTTCTCCTTGCCTCTTTCCCTGCAGTTTTGTCTACAAAAACAATAGAATTAATAGTGACTTTATTGTAGATTGTTTATTCAGAGCTTGTCATGGAATCTGTTCCTGGGAATTCTCTCTAAGATACGTAGGGTTGATGCCCTGAGGTACGGAAATTATATGCTCAGTCTGTTTGCCTTTGGTCCATGGGCCACCACATGTTACTGAACGTTTACAGGAATATGTGCAAGGATTGTGAGTTTGCATTAGAACATACGTTAAATCATAGGCTAGAGGCTCTGGAAAACAAAGATAAGGATTTCTGGTAGAGGATTGTAGAACAAATCCCAGACTTTACAAGAATCTTATTGCTTTTGAAGTGTAGCAGTTGCAAAAAAAATAGTCTCCCCATAACCCAGACCTCTCTGCAAATGGAATGCTGTAGCCAGGTGCTGGGTTTGTGGCTGGCATAATGTGAGTCAGCAAACTGAAAGCAGGTCCTATACCTTCCAAAAATGTATCAGCTGCAGGATTTGTTGTTCAACCCTTTCTTTGCTATAGAATCTAATCTCATGTACAAAGCCTTACCTGTGCATTAGTGATAACTCAAACTCCCTTTGTCTTCCTAGTTTACAAAGTACTTGAAACCACATTTCTAGGACTTATCAACTCCTCTTTCCTGAAGTCCCTACCAGGGCTAAGGATGAAAACAAAACTCTGAAATGTCAGAGAGACCAGGTGTGCAAGGGGAAGCTGAGTCTTCATTAGCCAAAGTGATAGTTTGAAAAAGCTGAAAAGCTTCAATCTCTGTGTTCAGAAGCTCTTTCTTACTATATACAGTTTGCTGGCGGGGAATCTTTCTCATATTCTTAGACAAACACATCTATAGCAACTCTAGAAATAGTAACTTAAAGGTGTCAGTGTGGCCAGCTTGCTCTCCTGGTTGAGTTGAGCACTGATTAACGCCTGCTATAGAGCCTCTGATTGCAGTGAGCATCCAACTAATGTGAATCTTTACAACTTCAACTACATTCTCCCACTATCATCACCTGAAAACCCAGATGGGAAATACTACATTTTAAAATTCAGATCCAGCATCCAATAGAATTCAAAATACTTTGGCCACTGGAATAACAGATAGCAGAAAGAATGATAGTGGGCAGTTTGCTTGGACTGTGTGCTAGACATGAAAGGGACACACAATAAGGGTTGCAAATGTGTTTCTGGGTAGGAAGGAGATTTTGAAACAAGGCTGCAAAATCAGTACAAGGGGATAAAAAGGAGGATGGGCTTGTGGGTAACACAGCACCTGGGGAATTTTTGATGCAGTGAGATTATATCTGGTACATACAAAGAAAACAAATATGTTGGATGAGGTCCAATGAAAATTGCACCCTATGCAGAATGGGAGGAAATTATTTGAATTTTATAATTTTGATGAAATGTTGAATGAAAAGGGGAAATTTTGGTCAAAAGGCATGTACATCTTTTCCTAAAGGTTTTTTCAAGCCCATAACAACAACATTTTTAATTTTAAAATGATCAGATCTTTTGCAAAGAAAAAAATGGTGCCTTACACCCTGGCAAAATGTAGTTGTGTCTTTTTTCTGCCTAGAACCAGTACTGGGTGAAATGAGAAAAATGTGAAGCGAACCATTTGCAGCCAGATCAATTGCAGTTAAGAAGAGCTTTCTTGAGAAAGTTTCACTTCCTAAGGTTTTTTGCTATGTTTGCTCATTTAAATGGCCATTGTATTAACGCACTTTCTATGATTTTCAAATGTCAGCAACCAACTGTCTTGTGGAAGAAAAAGTGTAAAGCAGAAGGCCTGGTTCTCATTACCCTGAGGACCTAACTGCATCAACAAATTTTGCTACCTCAGCCTTGTCAGTGGCGTTGCTGCAGTATTACCTGCCTGACATATCAGCGTGTTTGGGGTTATTGCCAGAGGTCAAGATTCAATGAAAGTACCTGGTATCTCTTTGACAGAGCCTTTGGGCTGGAGGGGTTAGGCAGGACCTGTCTCCATTCCCATTACCCTCTTCCTTCAATAACACCTCCCATACCTGACTTGAAGGATGTAGGTGAACTATGAATGCTCAATAACAGTGCTTTTGTTGTTCTTTTTAAATACCTGAAACAGACTAATTTAATTTGCAAGCTATTTAATAGTAGACTGTGCATTAGGTGAGTAACACACTGAGCTGGTGAATGCAGGCTCTGGAGAAAGTGCAAGCTATAATTTCTGTCTGTGACTTTATAGTGACCAGTTCTTGTTTTGTTGAGTTCCTGGGCCACTGAGGAGCTGGAGACACTTGGAGTTGCAGGCTCTGGAATTTTGAGAAGTTGGATTTGCATGATAAACTGTTGAGCCTGGGAATGAGGCTTTTGTTTTTGAAACAAACTTCTGCAACCAAAAGTTCAGGATAGAAGATAGTAATGTATTTCAGGAGCTTGGCCAGTACAATCATTTTCTTCAATATCAAGGGAAATAAAGCCTTCAGAATTTCCAGTTACATAGTTCTCAATGTTTTTCAAATTAAATGACTGGATTTTTCTTCATCAAAGCAACATTTTCTTTCAAATATTCACATTGTTTTTAAATATGCAAACGTTATTTAAATGGCCACCATCAAAATGAAGCATTAAAATTTTTTAGGAACAAATGTCTCACTTGAAGCCTCCAAATTATTATATGTTTTACTTTTCAATTCACAAAAAAAAAAAACCAATTTTTTTCCCTTTCAGTCTGATTGAAATGAGTCCTCTTGACTTTCCAAATTTGCCAATGAAACAAAAAAATTAATTATTCATCGAGTTCCAATGAACACACTTCATAAAACTTCTGAATTATGCAAACTAATCACCTTCTGGGAAATAGGTATAGACCATTTTATGGTACAAGCTTGCAGTGTGACTCAATGCCTCTTCACTTGCACACTATAACCCTCCTCGCTCATCTGATTATTCAGACTTTTGCCTCATCTATGGTTTTTGGCTCATTTCCCCCCACTACCGCCATCGATCTTTTCTAGTTTTTCTTTGCTTACAACAAAATATTCTTTATCTTTCAAGATATCAAATGCTGCCATCCTGTGAGGCAAACACAGATAAGAGGACAGAAATGGTTAAATGACTTGTGTCATGAAGTTACTTGAAAAACTTGCTGCTACTCAGAGAGTCTCAGCGGGGATGGCAGGAGCGGCAGGGATGGCAGGGGTGGCCTGCTGGCTGCTGTTGCTCGATATTTCTAGCAAACGATGTGTTCTTTTTTGGCATGGGGAGGAAGGGATTCTCCTCAACAGAGGTCTGTCCTTGGAGGTGGACCTCTATGGAAAACAGTGAGAAA
The DNA here is from genome assembly GCA_024611175.1 of Megaceryle torquata. Classification (NCBI taxonomy): domain Eukaryota; kingdom Metazoa; phylum Chordata; class Aves; order Coraciiformes; family Cerylidae; genus Megaceryle; species Megaceryle torquata. The sequence continues at coordinate 49,571 of JANIJG010007150.1, forward strand.
CACAACAGAAACAAGACACAGAAGTTCAAACTGAGGGGTCAGAAGCAGACCGGGGAAAACAAGAAGCTTTGATCTTCCTCTCCTCTAGCAACCACCCCATTCTCTTAATTTCCCCCTTCTCTGTGCCCTGTGACTGTAGAGGCTGCACGAATGAGTGTGGTGGGAAGCAAGGGCTGCCAGCCTCCTCCTCACAGTCAACCAACGCTCTCCTGAAGTGAATCACAGTCTCTCCCTCCCCAGCAGCCTCTCTGAAGCAAGACCCTGGTCTCATTCACCCACATATTACCAGGTCCTTCATCTGACCTTAAAGAGGAACACACCTGACTCATGCTTGCAATTTGGACAAGAACTGCTGTGTTCTCTTTCCTACATTTCTCTCATGCACAGGGCCAGCAAGGCCCTGGAGTGGTGTCATGGATGCCCCAGCTGAGCACCCATCCTTCTCTTTGCACTAAAATGGAGAGCAGCCACATGCACACCATGCATGGTGGCATCCATTTGCTCCATGCTTTCACAGATTAACTACATTTTTTGCTAACCTCCATGTGCCGTTCTTGGGATCCACTTAGTTACCTTGATTAAGTGCCAACAGTTTCTTTAAGTAACCTGATTTAATAGCAGATGTCATAACAGCCACATCTAGATTTTGTACACTCCAAACTGTGTAAATGCCTACCATAGTTGCTTGAAGAATTTTTGGACATTTTTTCCACTTGATAGCTGGAAGTTTTCTGCAAGAGTGGCTGCCAACATCAACCATCATTCATTTAGCTGGAAAGTGAGGGCAGGTACCAAGGTATTTTTTTATCAATGAGAGATTGATTCTTTAATCCAAATGCCACCAAGAGCTCCAGTCCTTCCAGAGCAGGCAAGAGAAGGACTTAGCTGATGGCACTTTATCTTCAGAGCTGTTTTGTGCTCATTTCAGGAACATTGTAAAGCCCAGACAATCACCATGTTTTTGTGGAAAGTCACATTTCATGTGGCTTGACTTCTGGTGAAGATGTGGCAAAAAGTTGGTCCTTGTGCTCTTTAGCTGCAGGCTGCTGGCAGCTCTAATTTGCATTGTCAATCATCAGTCTCCAAGAGGAATTTATCCTCAGGGAGCTGCACTGTTTCCCAATAACAGGGCCACCTCTGCTGTTACGCTGTGGGCACACATTAACTGCTGTGCTGCTTTTAAGCTGCTGAAAGATTCCTGTTGTGACAGGAATACAAGACGGTGCTAAGCCTTCCCCACCAAGGGAGGGAGGACTGACCTACAGTGAGTCCAACAGCAGCAACTGTTACCAAAATGGGCAGGATCTTTCCTGGCCCCAAAAAGTCCTTAGCCCCTAGGTGCTCCCTCTCTTCTAACAGCGCTAGCCCTTATGCAGCTGTGCAAGCTAAATCCTTTCTCTACTCCAGTTCATCCCACAGCCAAATTAATCCCAGTGCCAGCACGAGGGGGTGGGGTGGTGCAGCTGGAGGCCAGGGGGGCAATCTGGATGGTGCTGCCTTATCTTGATGATGCTGACTGAGATCAGGTAAAACAGATCATGAAAATGTCCTAAAATACTACCTGGCACAAAACTCTGCTGACAGTTAAGACAGGGCTGGAGAATTCCTCAAGGCTTTATCTTCAACGACATACATTTTATTTGTGTTTAAATCTTTCTGAGTCTTGACTCTCCAGCACACCATACACAGGATATTTAATGTATAGTAAAGATAATTAAATCCTAAACCTGTGATCTGTGAGACAGCTGAGCTTGTGTGCAGTGTCAGCTCAGGGAATAAATCAACAGAATGAATCTTTGAAATTTATTTCTGAACAGTTGCCTGGTGAGGCACTTGAGGTTTACTCAGTTTTGACCTCAAAAGCCCCAAGCAATGACTGCAGTAGTAAAGTCTGTGAAAATGCCATATTTGCTTTGATAGAAAGGGCTGAAGGAGGAGTTGATTTAACAATTGCTGTCAGAAATATCAGCAATATTGAATTTGGGCAGAGAAATGGCTCGCAGAGGCGTATACATGCAGTTCACTCCAGAGACAGACAGGAATGGCGATTGAATGCCATGGGGTTTAGAGCAAGACTGAGCTCTCCAAAGGATAAGGCAAATCTGGGCACACCGGGGACCTCAAGAGGGAGCACAGGGAAAAGGAGTCCTGGGTGCCCAGAATTTCACTGCAGCTCTCTGTAAGATGCCTGTGTAAGCAGGAGACACTGCTTTGGGTGTTTGCCATAAAGTACTTCTGGAATTAATGGCTCTGGGCTTCAGGAATACCCTGGCTGCACCCACATGCATATTCCAGCAGCTGTGCCTGGGTGTTGTAAGGTATTTAAATTCAGAGATCAAGTGTTAGCTACCACCTCGAGGTGCTGGCAGGGTTACCCCAGGGCAGGGGTAAGTTGGCAGGTGCCCTTACTGAAGGGCCCCACACATGCGGAGTGAGGATGTTCCAGTACCAGCTCCAGTTAAGCAGTTTGGGTGCAGCCATCCAGCTTTGAAGGCTTGGAGGTTTTCCTAGGAGTGTACCTGGACCCATTTGATCTTTACTAACAGACACAAGTCATACAGTGCAAAGCAAGATTTAGCCCCAGGAAATTGGTACAAAGGGAATGTTTTTTAAAAGCTTTCTGAGCAGATGTTCCTGTAACTCTGGGGTTTGGAACCCTGAAGCTTATAAGTAACTCATGAGGTTCTCCCCTTCTAGGAAGAACATAGCTTTTACATGAAAGAGTGGGCCTCAAATCTTAAAAGTATTGCTAACTTTTCCACTCCCCTCCCCTTAAATACACCCACAGATACATGCTTCATATTCACAGCATGGTCATCCTCACCGTTGCCTTAGGGCCAGGTTTTGTAATCTTCTGTCTGGTCGTTGTAAATGGGGCTGTGATTGCCATTGTAACAAGAACCGGTGGACAGTTGCTGAGCCATGTAACTTGCCAGCCCAAAAGAAGAGGGAAAATAGAAGGGGGGGGAGTGATTCTCAGTCTAATTTCTCTGAATTTAGCATCCCCCCAAAATACTTAAGTATAACCAATTAGGTAAAGACTCTGCTATAAATGTGTGATGAAAAATTAACTTTAAAAAAGGTAAAAAATGATCTGACTACACAGTGATATTCTCATTAGACCTCCTCGATAGATGAGCAGGGCAGTATAGATCCTTTCCCCTTTGGCAAGAGTGTTATGTGTTATCATGCAGTGTATTCTTAGAAAAGCAGCTGCCATACCTTCTTGAAGAATTCATTTCTCGCAAGCCCTCCCTCTTTTCAGTTTGAGAGCTGTGGGTTTGTACAAAGCGTCATTGTAAAACAGGCCTACCACATCCAAATGTCATTCGGCACACTATTATTCTCAGAACAAGCCATACCGCGCGCTAGGAAGCAATGATGAAATACCAAGGGTAACTATGAAGCATACATGAACCAAGTCTTTCCTTTCATACCCTCCTCAGCACTGTTGGTCTTTGCTTTATTGCTAAATGGATGTGCAGCACAGCTGGGTCCCCCTATCAGATGTCCTCAAGAAGGGAATGTGCTCCCTGCTTTTTCTACTCACTATTGCTTGTGGCCATGCTGAGCAGACAACAGCTGAAAGCTTAGTGCCATTCTGCAGGTGACAGACCCATTTGCATTGAGGTCTGGTTGCAGAGATTCCCATGGCCTCAGACAAGGCACACAAGGCACATTATGTCAGGTGCTACCGAGATAAGGAAGAGACACTATCAATACCACTGGGGTCCAGCCCAGAGCTTGAACAAATCCAATCCTTCAAGTTTGCTCCTTACTGCACAGTTACTGCAGCACAATTCCCCGGCCAGCGAGTGAACAGTAGTGTCCTAGCAGCTATTCTGGTGGGAATACCATACAAGGGAAAAACAGTGGAAGTCCTTTGGACATGTTTATGAAAAGCCTAATTCTCCTGACTGGGACCATTTCATCATCACCACACTTTACTTGGTTCTGCTCTCATCGTGACTCTTATGGGGCTGAAAAGAGTATTGCTGCATATGGATGTGAGGGGAGAAGCACAAAGTTTTATCAGTAGTTTGGGAGCTTGTGGGGAATGTGGGGAATATTTTGTGCACTCCTAGGATGGAGTCATACTTTGTCTTGAACATGTTTAAACTGGGAAGCACAAGTTTAAACCAGGAATAGTTAACTAGATCAAGCAAAGCTCATTCCTGGGTTTTGTACCATTGGGCTTTGTTTACTGACTGAGACAACTGACCACTGTGGAATGAAGAGAGTTTTGAGAACTGTGGTAAACTTACTAGAGCCTCCAGTTCCCTCATTTTGCATTCATAGAGAAAAAGAATCAGCAAACAGGACCCCAGCCTTTTTCTGCTTCCTCACATTTGCTCCTGTGAGAACTGTCCAAGACAGGCCTGGGAAACCTCTGGTACTCAGCACTGAAAGCCACTGGTTGCAAGAACATTTGTTAATTTCAGAAATGCATCAAATTCCTTGGGACCCTGGGGAGAGACTGAATGGGAACTCAGCAGTAAAGGCACCTCCAAACTCTTTTTCCCACATGCAGTTTTCCAAGGCTGAGCTCACAGAGTACCCCTGTCAAACAGAGGACTGCAGCCCATTGTGCGCAGCTGCATACCCACGTAGGTGGTTTGCCAGAAGGGACGCACAGCTTTCTCTCCAGATGTGCGACTTAAGCCTTTTCTTGCAGCAGTGCAGTTAGAGGCAGGGCCCAAAACTAAGGAGAAGCACATCCCAAAGTCTGTGGGGCTCTGCTAGTTACCTCCCTGAGGGCATTTAAAAGCAGAAGGAGAATTTTGATCTGGATGGATTAAGAAGGTGAAGAAACATTGCTCATTGAGGTACCAGGAACTGCCACCTTTCCTAGCAGTGTCTTTGTGTCCAAAACTGCATGTGACAGAAGGGCTGTGGATCATTGTGAGTGTGAGGAGAGTCAGGATGTGGCCCTCAGCTACACATGGCCCTTCGGGGAAGGTGTATGGAGGGGGGAAGGTGTGTGCTGGGGGTTGGCAAAGACATTTGCTGAAAAAGAGCAGTTTGTGGCCCTCTCCTGCTGGCCTAGCTGGGAGATAGGCAGGAGAGGACCTCCCCAGCAGCAGTAAAGCCTGCAGCAGCCCCACAGGCTGGGCATCTGCCAGGCAGAGGTGACCAGGAACACCCAGGTCCCAGCCCAGATCACCCTCCAAGCCATCCTGCAGCCTCCACTCCCACGGGCAATGGCTGGGCGTTTCAGGGCCAGGCTGGAGCTCTCTGAGAGGTGTGATGGTGGTTGTTGGGGATGCGCTATATTTATGCCTGCAGTTCACTGTTACTTCTGCTGGCAGAAACCACCTTATGGTCTTCCTACCTCCCATTCTTCTTTCTCCTGTGCTGTGTGTTTCCCTTCCTTTTAGCCAAAAATGCATCACAGCATGAACTCTGGTGCCCACACAAAAACTAGGAGGGAGTGAGAGGTGGGGAGGGGAGTGTGCCAGTGGGCTGGGAGAGGAGTGTAAGATGCTTTTGGCATAGAGGCTTCAGGGCAGTGCATGCTCCAGCCTGCTTTCATTGACTTTGAGACCACAGTACAATTAACAGGAGATGACAGTATGAATAGAGTTTTCAGTAAATTTTGGATGCTGCTGAAGCCCAGTGCTTTTCCATCAGCACACCCACAAGTAGACCTACAGCAAATGGGAGCCTACTGAATCCACTTGCGGGAGAGTATGGAAAAAAAACCCCATGATATCTTCAAGCACATAGAAGCATTTCTTGTTTAATATCCATGACTCTAAAGCTCCTGTGCCAGAATAAATCCCTTTTTTTTTTGTCTAGGGACAGCACTGAAGTGCTGTACAAACTCTACAGGTTTGAAGGCAGGGAAATGGTTTGCAGAAATTTTAATGTCATTTCAGTAATTTAAATTCACTCTGCCTTGCACACTTTTGTCACAGGAAAGCAATTTAATTTCTAAATGTTTGGCCACACATAGTGATCTATTTCAAATAATGATGGCTGGCATTTTATTCTGAAAGCATGAAAGGCATAAGTGAGTATTAAATTTCAGGATCATATTCTGTATTTCCTCATGTCCTCCTTTATTATTAGATACTTCTAATTTTTGATTCATTTATTTATTTATGGTTTATTTATTTATCCCTTTGCCATGTACAGAAGCTTAGTTTGTTTTACTATTATGAGGGCTTGGACTGAGGTTATATGTTTATATGTTTTTAACCAAGAATATACTGACCCCAGATCAGTTTTTATCTTTCTGTTGTTTATCAAGTTGCTCAGCCTTTGCATACAAGACCCTACTGTGTCTGAATTTTTAGCACACATTGTCTATACCATAATTAGCAACCCTCACCCTGCACACTGTTGAGTCATCATCCAAATATTCAATTTTTTTATCTATTTTTTCATCATGGTCGAGTCAGACCATGAATCCAAATGACCCCTGAATATTATGTGGATAACTTTTTTACCTGAAATTATTAAAGCTTTGAGGATTAGAATCCCCTGTGTTCAAGAGGAAAAGCTGAATTTCTGTGCAATCAAGTAAAAATTGAAAGCGTAAATAGAGCTGTTGCTTGCGCCCACCGTCAGACAGGATTACTTCAGGCAACAGCTCAGGCTCATTTGAGCGTTGCAGCTCTTAGACAATGGCTGGGCTTAGATAAGCAGTATACTCCTACCCCCCAAATTACCATGTATGAGTTACTGTACCAGTGACATGGTTAGCTGAGCAATCATGGTACAGAGACATGGGGTTTTGTGAGGCCATTTAGCTAAGTAGCTCTTTGGCAGTTGTCTGCTTCTGTGAAGCTCTGGACACTATAAAGCCTTTTAATTCTCTTTTTCTTTTAGCAAGCACTCAAGCCCACAGAACTTTTCTTCTCCAGTGGCTTGCTTATAGGCTGTGTCATGTAAGTCTCTGTGAGGGCTGGGTTGGGATTTTCTTGCTGTTGATCTGTGGTGTAGCTTAGCTCAATCCAGAAACAGATGTCTTCAAGAAGCAGAAGCAACCTGTTTTCCCAGACTTGTCTTCTAACTGATGAGAGGAAACACTTGGACTTAGCTACACAGGAGTTAAGACTTGTGGATGAGGTTGGGCCTTTATGGATCAGCACATTTCAGTGGGTCAGAGCCAGAGAGCAGAGCCCATTTCTGTCAGTGGTGTGTATCAAGGCATGGTACCTATTAGCTTAATGTGTCAGAACATCATTGACAGCATGGCAAGCTCTCGCTGCAGCTCTTGTTTGTTTAGATGGCAATGGCAATTAGGTTAGAATCAGTCCCTTTAGGAAGATCATTTCAATGTCTCAAAATTTTAAAATAATTGCCTGGTGTATGTTGTGTAAATGCTCACAGAACTGGCTGTTAGGTCTAACAAGGAGTTATGTTAAACAAAGGCACACCTGTTGTAACAGAGATGTACTGCTGTGGTTACAGGATGGAGTATCCAGTAGGAAATCTTAGTTGAAGTACTGACTAGCCTACCTGTTGAAGTACTAACTAGCTAGTACTGACTAGCCTACCCTGTTTTTTCCAGAGTCCCCTTCAAATCAGTGGAGAGAAATATCTGCTTACTGGAGATGGCAGCAGTTAAATGACATGAACTCCATTTCTTTAAGCATTCTGTCATTGTCCACAAGTGTGGACTCACTCTAGTGTCAAGTGTAGATCTACATAAAATGACTCAAATACAGGTCATTTTAACTATGTGGACTGCAAACTTGGAATCATGCCATTTTTGTGAATAAAGAAGGCAACTAGGAAAATGTGGAATAGGTTTCTGCATAGTCCTGGTAAGAAATGGGATCAATCTGATAGCAATGAAAGAACTGAATTCAGAGAGGATCGTAGACTTGAAGAATAGTTTGAGTTAGGAGGTATCTTTAAAGGTTATTTAGTCCAAACCTCTGCAGTGAGCAGGGACATCTTTAACTAGATCAGGTTGCTCAGATCCCTGTGACCTTGAATGTTTCCAGGGAGAGGGCACTTACCACCTCTTGGGCAACCTGTTCAGACGTTCAGATGTTTCTCCACCCTCACTGTAAAACATTTCTTTCTTACATGTAATCTAAAGCTACCCTCCTTTAGTTTAAAACCATTACCCCTTGTCCTGTCACAACAGACCCTGCTAAAAAGCTTATTGCCATCTTTCTTATAGGCCTCTTAAGTACTGAAAGGCTGCTCTAAGGTCTCCCTGGAGCCTTCTCTTCTCCAGGCTGAACAATCCCTACTCTCCCAGGCTTTTTTCCATAGGAGACGTGTTCCAACCCTCTGATTGTTTTTGTGGCCTTCCCCTGGACCTGCTCCAACAGGTCCATGTCCTTCTTGTGCTGCAGACTCCAGAGCTGGACACAGGACTCCAGATGAGGTTTCACCAGAGCAGAGTAGAGCAACAGAATCACCTCCATCGACCTGATGGCCATGCTTCTTTTTTTGATGCAGCCCAGGACACAGTTGGCCTTCTAGGCTGTGAGTGCACATTGCTGACTCATGTCCAGATTTTCATCCACTGGTAGTCCCGAATCCTGCTCTGCAGGGCTGCTCTCAATCCCATCATCCCCCAGCCTGTATTGATTCTGGGGGTTGTCCTGACCCAGATGAAGGGCACCTTGCACTTGGTCTAGTTGAGCATCATGAGGTTCACATGGGCCCACTTCTCAAGCTTTTCCAGGTCCCCCTGTGTGATATTATTGTGTCTCTCAGGCATGTCAACCACACCACTCAGCTTGGTGCCATCTGCAAACTTGCTGAGGGTGCACTTGATCCCACTGTCTATGTCATTGATGAATATATTAAGAAAATTTGGACCCCTGAGGGAGACTACTTGTCACTGAACTGGACATAGAGCTCTGGATGTGACCATCCAACTAATTCCTTATCCACCAAACAGTCCACCCATCAAATCCATATCTCTCCAGTTTAGAGAGAAGGATGTTGTGGGGCACTGAGTCAAAGGCCTTACAGAAGTCCATATAGATGATGTGTAGCTCTTTCTTTGTCCACTGATGTAGTCACTCCATCACAGAAGACTACTAGGTTGATCAGGCAGAACTTGCCCTTGGTGAAGCCATGCTGACTGGCTTGAATCACTTCCCTGTCCTCCATGTGCATTATCAGAGCTTCTAAGAGAATCTGTTCAATGATCTTTCCAGGCACAAAGGTGAGGCTGACAGGTCAGTAGTTCCCAGGGTCCTCCTTTCTACCCGTTTTAAGACTGAATGAAATGTTTCCCTTTTTCCAGTCACCAGGGACTTCACCTGACTGACAGGACTTTTCAGATGTCATGGAGAGTGGCTTGGCAAGTGCATCAGCCAATTCCCTCCGGACTCAGGGATGCATCTCATCATGTCCTGTAGACTTATATATGTTCAAATTCCTCAGGTCATCACAAACCCAATCTTCTCTTACAGTGGGAGGGAATTTGCTTCCCCAGTTCCTGCCTTGTGGTCCATCCACTTGAGAGGTGTGGGAAGAGAGGTTGTCAGTGAAGACTGGGGCAAAAAAGTTGTTGAGTACCTTGGCCTTCAACTCAGCCATTGTTACCAGTTTTCCAGTCTTGCCATGGGAGAGAGGTGTGCTTTCTTTGACTTTCATGGAGATTTGACATCAGGGGCTGAACTGTTTCTAGGGCAAACTATTCACAGGTACAAGGTGCCCAGGTGTAGATATAGATGTATAATATATTTATATTATATAATGATAGTATGATGAAATGGAGAAGCAAAGGGCAAAGGAAATATATTATCTCCCATAAGTTTTATTTTACATCTCTCGTAAGATTTACTATTTGTGCTCCTTCACTGAGGACTCTTTCCCAGTTTTAATTTTTTGCCACAGCAGATCTCTCGTAACTTCCACCAGGGTGTTACTTTATTGTGCACCAGAGGAGGGAGATATATGCCCACAAACCTTCTAAGAAAGCCATTTACAGGAAATAAAAAACAAGCTTAATCTGGAGAGTAAATCCTTATTCTCTTTCACACCTGATAAAAAGCTTATTTGGGGATTAAACTAGTGCTAACTATTGAAAATGTAGTGGGCTACATAGAGATCATCACATGGTCTTCACCAGGTGCTGTAATGCAGGAGTATTAATTATCTGAGGAAATTGTAGCCTGATGCATGTCATAGACAAATGACAATCATTGCTGTTCTAAGAAGTCCATCTTTTTAATTGCTTTGCTGGCAGATGGATTCTGCACAGGGTCTCATTTTCTCACTGCAGGTTGCCTTTGTTTTTTCACACTTCTAATCATATAATTCAGTGTGGTTTGCAGATACATCACGCTGCATAGACATATACATCAGGGATTTCTTCCTGCAGCACTGGAGTTGCTCCACATTGGTGGCTTAACCCTTCATAACCAAAACAGCTCAATAGAAAAGGAAACATTTTGCACAGGTAGGGGTTGACATTTTAACTTTGAGATAATGGAGCAACTTCCACATTTTCTCTTCCTCCTTCCTGTGTGAAAGAAATAAAAGGTTTACAGTCCAGCTCTCCATTTAGATGAAAGAGTCAAGTTCCAAGCTCTCTCCTGAAGTACTTTTTAAGTAAAAGCATCTGCAACTTTTTGAAAAGCTATTTGTTTTGTTCAACAGGGAAAAAAGAAGATCATCCAACATTTTGGCCTCATATGGGACTTTTTCATAGTTTATGGAGAGCTCAAAGGCTTTTAAAAGAATCCAGGGCCTAAAAACTTAATGAATTACTTAGTTGGCATGCATAGTTCAGCCTTGTAGTGCCTGAATTAGTCTCTGTATATCTGGTGGCTCAGGAATTCCTGACTTTTAAATCACTGTCATACTTGTTCCTGGGGAATAGGGATCCCATAGTGATTTGTGGGTTTGCTGCTTCAGAGTATCTGATTCCTTGAAGAGCTTATGTTTGGCCTTCTTTTGCTTGTTTGTAACAGAAGGGTTTTCTGAATGTACAGCTGTTCTTTGTGTGTCTCACTCTTCACAGTGACACTTTTCACCTTGAGGAGCCAGGCTGCTGCCAAGTGGATGGATAAATTTCTTCTGAGGTTTTGAAAGAACTCTTCTCCACATGGCTGTCCTCTGTGCACAGGACTCACCAAGTCACATCAACAGGGCTCTGCTTCAGGAGCAGAGACCTCATATTTGAGAGCAAAAGAACCATTAGATAGACTCTGTGCTTGTATTCTTGTATTAGTCCTTCAAACCATCTTATATGTTGCTATACTATTTCTCTAGGGAATCAGATTCCTGCTCTAATGTAGAGTAATCTCTTCCTACAGTTGTGTCATCAGTGAGATTCAGTATTTGCTAAACAAATGCCAGCACATGCTGATATTGCAAAGAGGGCACAGTACTTGTGCTTTCATTTAGCATCCCTGTAAAACATTTCCCTACCCTGTCAATTAATATTTGCAAGCGCAGCTGGAACCTGGAGGCCAATGGGCTGTAGATGACAAATTTGTTTTGACCCAAGGAAAGGTGTTTGATAAAAGACCATCAGTGTTGAGATCTAAAATAACATGATCCAATTGCCAAGGCTTCCTCACTGCGGAAGGAAACTAATTAAGCAGGATTCCCTTCTTCTGAGCAGTCTCTGCTGTAAGAGAATGAATAACAACATGAGCTTGAGTCTGTAGTACATAATGCTGTTAGGTTTATTACTCCCCTTTTACATCTTGCAGTAAAGAGAACTGTTGCAATTAATGAATGAAGTGGATATAATGCTGCAGTCAAGGTCAGAGTGAGGCATAAAATGCAGAGCCCAGTTCTGCCCAAGTCATGTGCTGGCAGAGGAAAGCAGTTTGTCAGGAAAGGAAAATAGGATCAGCTTTTCCTTTCAATGCAAACAAATATCTCTCACACATGCATCTGACAGCATCCTACCAAACTCTCCAGCAATGATACATGGGACCAGAGAAGAAGTTAATGAAGGTGTCAGAGCCCTGGAAGAGAGGGACTGTTCAACCAATTAGCCAGAAACTGGAGGCAAACCTCTGCAGATTCCTGTCTGCATCGAGTTATAGGTGCTGTTATGAAAAACCAGGATGGCTCCAGTTCCAAATTCCACACTCTTGCAGCAGTGTAAATCCCAAACAGTCACTGCCAACAGTTCACTGTTGTATAGTGGAGAGATGTACAATGTTTTCCTCGTCTGAACCATTAAACTGGTGTTTGACTGAAAGCAAAGCCAACTAAGCCTGGAAGGCAATAACAATATATATTCCTTTCTTTTCATTCCTTTTTCCTTGGTTATACACCCAAGAGCCACACATGCCAATCACATTACAATTCCTTACATTTTCTTGTATTCTATTTCCCAGTCAATCTGTTCTCATCTGTTTTGCTTTTAAACCCTCTAAACTCTTCAGGGTATGTAATATCACCTTTCAGCTTGTACAGTTTTAAAAAATAGATCTTTGATTATTGCTGTAATATAAATGCATATTTGTGATCACAGTGACTGCAGTCGCAGAAAATGGAAATCATAAAGATTATTTCTCAAAGCTCCTGTTGAAGACCATTAGATGATTACTCGCTAATGATAGAAACACATTTCTTTCAAGACAAGCTACTCTATCATAAAGGCTCAATATCTTCCACTGGAGAAGTTAGGTTTGCTGGAAACAAGACACCATTGCCAGACGGAGCATAGGTCTGCATGTTTATGTTCTGATGCAAAATGCATGTGAAAAGCCACAAGAGTTCTGGGTCCTGCAGGATGGGGCAAGAGAGTTAGTAAGATGTGCTTTGCAAGAGGGCTGACCGATGCATTCAAACAGCAAGCTTCTTCAGACATGTTTTTTTCCATTAGAAAGGGCCACATTTTGCCAAGCAGGGAACAGGACAATCAGCAGTCACTGAGCAGCATGGTCTATTTGTTCAAGGAGTCATTGCACTGAGCAAAGCTGGGCAAATAGAAAAGCATACTGTCATAACTGTAAAAGAGACATTATATCCTCGCTGAACTGGCTTTACATGTGTATGTTTACCCCCTCCCAACCATATACACATTCCCTATGGGGAAAAGTACCTGCAGTATGTTCTAATTTGAGGGGGTGAGGTGTGGTTAGAGAACCATCCTAGAGACCTTCCTTCTGTCCTTTGAGAAACACTCATTTGTCTTCTGCCTTCTGTATGTGTGTTTGAAATGGACTCTGTTCCTCCTCCCGTGTCACCCCCAGGAACATCACGTTGCAAATTTCTTGCGAGTCAAGCATCAGCAATTCTCCCCCTCTGTGGAGCTGTGCTGGGCTTGAATACAGTGTGAGGGAATGTCCTGTGGTTTCTGGGTTGTGAAGTGAGAACTACCACTTACAGAGTTCTCTGTTGATACTGCTTGCTTGGCTTCCCTTTCATGATGACTCGTGTTGTCATATAAATAAGTCATAAAATGAAAAATAAGCTCTAGTAAGACCACATCTCTGATGGCCAGATGTGCTCCAACGGGTAGATAAGAGGGCGATGAGAAAGGAAGTGGAATGGGTGGAAGGAAGAAGAAGAAAACAAGAACATTTATGTTTCTATCCCATTCCCTGCAACTTTACAGGTTTGGTTTTGCAATACTTTCCCCTCCATAGCTTTCAGTGCTGATACTTGCTGAGGAAGGGACAAGGATCTGATATAACACCTTCTAAAGTTATCACTGTCCTACAATGTGAGGAACTTGACCAAGACTTGGGATCCCAGGTACTGTACAAAAATGCAGTGACCAGTAACACATAGCCCAAAGAGCTTGCAGTCTCAGTAGGGAAGACACATAGGCAATGCCAATGAAAGCTCAGTGGTAGTACTGAGGATAAAGCTTATCTATCTCTGCTTCTCTGGGGCAGCTCTGCATTTCACTGCTTCTGCCAAGTCTTTCTGACCCCTCAGCCCAACTGATCATGTCCACCAAATGGTTGAGTTGTAGAGACAGGAGGGGTCTTAGACCAGCTTCTTAACTACCCAGAAATTCAAAGAACTTCAAGGCATCTTCAGGAGTAGATGAAAGAATAGACTTTGGTCTATTCTAGAGTGGCAGGTATGTTGCAAGTTAATACACATAGTAGGATATATTATTTAATGTTTTGGTCAGGCATGTCTTTATTCTCGCTATAGATGAATATGAATATGCACAGATTGTAATCTGTGCAGGAATAAATTGCAGACTGATTTATTCTTGGTATGAAAAGCAAATTCCACAGTTTACAGATGGAATGTATGCCAGGGATGCCTTGTCAATACCCTGGCAATCTTAATGAGAAACTGAAAAATCAAGTCAGTTGAACCTTCAGCTCCCAAGCCAGGCGCATCACCTTCACTTGCCTCCTTGCTTTTTAATGGGGTATATTCCTGATCTTTCCAGAAGAGTAATGGGACAGATGAACTTCATGAGGCTCCAACCTGGTGGCATAGAGAAATTCTTTGACTTTCTGCTGCCTTCAGTTTGCCATACTTCCTTACCACAGTGTACTACCATGACCTTTTACTCCTTCACTTCCACAGTGGCAGATATGCCATCTCTTTTCTAAATGGACATGTGCTTCCCAACCCTGCCTTCTGATAACCAAAGGTTGTAATTGTCTGTCCATAAATCTTAGAGGACATCGTGGGTTATGGGAAGTTTGTGAGAGATTGGCAACTCTTGTGGCCACTGGAAAACTTGTTACAAAAAATAACACAAACAAAGCTTACAAGTAATCAAACAGGGGTTAGGTGCCTTTGTTCCTGAGAAAAAGGCAGATCCGCACAGGACACACAAACATATGCTGGCAGTTTCCTGTGGTGCAGGGTAAGGGAGGATGGGAGAAATGCATGGGCTATAAAGGCAGCCAATGTTCTCTGCAGTTTGTCTCGGACGCCCAGCTGGAAGTTCTGAGCTGTGGCAGAAGGGCAGAAGTGAAAGTGCAGCTCTGACCAGACTGGACATTTCATTGTTTAATCCAGTAGTTCCTCTTGTCTCTGGGGAGCAGAGGGTCCCCCACAAGATGCACATGCATATGTGGTGTGGGATAGAGTTTACAGCTGGTGTGAAGAATGGTCCCGTTGTGCTTTCAGCTCTCACAGCTGCTGAGCTTCATACAGGTGCATGAGAACCCACCATGTCTGCTTCACCCTTCATTTCTCTTTTTCATTTTTAATCTCCTCAAACAGGAAGTGGCACTGTATAGTCTGTATATGTCACAGGTACAAGTTCTAGCCCAGCACAGTGCCAGCCCAAGTGCTTTCAAGAAAATTCGCTAGTAGAGATGAAGGACAGAGAGGCCAGGCAGGGAGAGCCCACTGGCTCTAGCTGGGGGAGGAGGGACATTTGAGTGCAAGTGAGCATTCACCGTCATAATGAGTCACCCAGGTATGCACAGTAACTGCAATGGTGGCCCTTCCAACACCCGCAACATCCTTTGCACTGTCTCTTGGTTTCCTGTTTGCCTTTAGCAAGTTAAACCTGTTGCTTCCCTGTATTTTCTCCCTGCCTTGGATCCTGTAGTATCCTGTGTATTTGCAATTTATATGCATCAGACAGCCTAAATTTGGAGAGATTACAGAATGAACTCACTCCTAACCAATCCGAGAATGATACTCAGCTGCTAGTGCTCATGCCATTCAACAAGAGGCAGCACTGGATTGATCAGTGCCTCAAATTTCACAGATCTTTGGTTCTGGTATTTTTCTTGTGCTGTTCTCTAGTCAAAAGTGCTAAACATTAGTTTGTTGACCCAGATTGCAACACAGCATTTACATGAGGGCAGAAGACACTCCCACAGCAAGCTGCACAAATGTGCAACTTCCTCGCACTAACTAATGATACATCAGCTGGATTCCTCCCCTCAGTAAATGGACATAAGAACTTGTTTGCAAGAACAAGCAATTAATCATTATTGACCAAGCATTCATTATGGCAGCTGTCAAGAACAAGTGAGTTTAATTTTTGTAAAGAGGTCTGTTTAGTGGGGAAGGTGAATTTCATATTTTGCACTTGGGTTAAAAGATTCTTGGTTTGCTTGGGCTGCAGGTGGGACACAAGAAGGGTGCAGCATGCACTTTTGCTTGGTGATGAGAACAGCTGTAGCAGAGCCACAGGGAATCCACTCTGCTCTGCAGTCAAAAAGAGGTGATCATCAGTGTTTTCACTGGGCTTAGTGGGCAAAGTCTTATGAATACATCTCAAATCTAGGGCTAGAAGAAGATGCAGCAAATTCAGAAGGTCTTGTTTTAAAATACAGTTACTCTGAATTTATAATTTTTCAGATAATTCTTATACTTCATAAGCCAGTGAGTTCACTCAGACAAGTCAGCACACAGCCAAGTCACACATCATTAATCTAAAGATATTTTAGAACCACTGAGCATACTTGCTTGATGTGCAATCCAAGACATGCTTGCTGCATTTTTTTGAAATTTTATTTTTACATATATACATAATGTCAGGGAGAAAAGACAAAAGCTTTGCTCTGTGTTTGTACAGTTGTTTGCATGTCCATACATAATATATCCCTCAGTAGTTCCAACATAGGAGATGCCTTTGCTTTACATCTTTCTTAAAATAGTGATTTTTATGCAATTTATGCAGCAAGCAGTGTTTAACTGTGTGCAGAGATTTACTCTGTCACAGACACAAACATGCAAGCAACAGAATAACCACATCTTCTACATCTTCTACACAGATGCTAATGTTCATGTCATGGGTATTGACCCAGGGCTTCTAGTTTCTGCTAGCATTTCTCAATAGTAGCCTGACCAAAATGTTCTTCTCTAAATGTATTGTGCAGTAGATAGCTTTTCTTGATGCAAATCCCTGTAGTTTAGCAGATGGGTGGAGAGGGGAGGAAAAATCAAACTTTGTGCCCTGGGAGCCAGGCTATTTTAGTGATTTACAAATGACCTCAGTGATCTGCAATCACTCTGGGCACTTAATATTGCTCAAGTACCTTGGTCTCTCTCTCTCTCAGCATAATAAAGCTAAGGAAGTCCAGGAGACTAAATTCAGTGCTGCAGATTAGTGACGGGAAGGAAACTGGATATGCCTGAATTAAACAAAACCATTTGCCTTCTCTGATCTACAGATGTTTTTCTCTCAGAAATGCAACTTCTTTTTTTGCAGGTGACACCCACACATCTCCTTCACTTACTGGCGATGATAATAAAGGAGATAAACAACTGGAGCTCATGCAGTTAGACTTAATCTTTGTATGTCATCACCACCAAGCAAAGCCACAGCAATAGGAAAACCGAGGTGTTTTCTGCTGCTCGTTTCTAACTGACATTTCTTCACCAAGCTGCTAATGTAACCTGTGGACTCTTTGAACTTCATTTTGTCTCTAGTATTTTCACAGTGTGCAGGTACTGCCATGCAGTCCTGAGCTGCAGTATCTATATCCTTCACCTACACCCCAGTCCTCATTTTGCCTCTGCCTCAGTGGTTTGATACCAAATTCCAGAAGCACACAGAGAAAAAAATAAAAATTTTTAAAAACAAACAAACAAAAAAGGAATACTCTGATTTTAAAACCTTATACTGCAGGTTAAATGTAGGTTTTGTAAGTAGGTAATCCTTTATCTTAAAGGGGATATAAGGCAGAAATAAGGGGGGGGGGGGGTGTTGTTTGTGGTTTTTTGTTTGTCTGGGGTTTTGTTTTGGTTCGGTTTGGGTTTTTTTGCTTAGTGTATATGCACGGTTATTTTGACTCAAGTCTCAGGAAATAACCACAGAACCTTTATCCTTCCACGGGCTGCTTTTATTGGAGGCAATTCACCAGAGCTGCAGTCCAAACTAATGCATTTTTCTAGCTGCTGGAGACAAGCCCTGGAGTCGCTTAACTCCTCTTTTCTTACAGTCAGCCATTTCAGAGGCATCCTGCCTTTCCAGCCTGCTGTGGTTTGCTTAGCCATTGCCCTTTGACTATAATTGGCTGCTTTCATCTCAGGAGTTTCCTGGGACTCAACTGTGAGCACAAGTCCATGCACAGGACCTAACCTGGCTTTCACCATCAATGCAGGTAGTTTCTCATCCATGCATGGCAGCCCGTGCAGTCAAGAGTGCTTCTTGTGGCAAGAAGGAGTAGGGTGTTTTTAATACTGTTATTTCTAGTATATGGCCAGGGAGAGGCAGAAGCCTCCTTTGTTTAGTGCATCCTGCAGCTGGTTTGTTCATTTCCATTCCCTGAGGGACTGTTCCAGAGTTTCACTGAAGTGGTTTCAGATTGGCTTCTCCTTTAAACCCTTTTGCTTCCTCTATCCTTAGTGGTGGATTGCTCTATCACAGGGCTGGACTTGAAAGCAGTGTCAACTTTGCGTGTCTGCAGCAGGGAGAAAGTTGATTATCTTGCTGTCCATTTCTGTATCTTCATTGTCTCATTCTTTTTTGTTGTTGTTCACATAAAACATTTGCATTACTTCAGCATTCTGCTAATGAGAGAAAGGAATGGAATAATGCTCCCAAAGGCGACATTCCATCCTGGACTTCAGCCTCTGTCCTTGTGCATCAAGAGCTGATGGGCTATGCAAATGGCGAAACAATTTTCTTTTTCCAGACAGTTTTGATTTGGCTGGAGAAGACTGAGAAACCCAGGGGGAAAAAAAAAAAAATAAAAAAATAATATATATATATATATATATGCTAGCAGCCTACTTCATCGTTTTCATGAGGAAAAAAAAAAATAATCTGGTCTCATCTTGACCACTGGTGTTTGAAGATTAAAGTACTCCAGAGGCTGTCAAAGGCACCAAGCACAGCAGGAAAATTAGTTAATTCTGACTCAAAACAGAGTGTTCCAATTTAACGGGGCAGTGACAGTTGGGCATTAATTTAGCTATTATTTAAGTTAGCCTGGTCCGTGTTTGTGTCCTGTCATAGCCCTGCATAGGAGGTGCTTGAGATGTCACTCGGACTCAGTAGCTGCAGTACAGAGTACCTACACCAACTAAGCACCTACTATGACAATACCTGGAGCTTCTTGCTGCAGCCCTGCCCTTGTTGCAGAGGAACAGACCAGGATCTCTTAACAGCGTATGCTCAGGTGAGCCAGCAAAATCCCCGTAGGCAGGGAATAAAATGCACCTGTAATTAAAGAGCCACTTCGGTCACAGGAGGGGGCAGAAGAGAGGCTGGATAGGAAAGCTTTCTTCTGGCATTTCCTGCCTTTGATTTCTTCATTTTGCAACCCGATCTCTTTTCGATTAAGGTACTTTAGTGTGTAATTCCTTAAGCTTCTTTATTTTAGAGCAAAAGGTTGTTGTAAAAAGGCCACCTAACGCTTCTATCAGATTGAAACCACTATGTTAATTTCCACAGAACTGTACTGTTACCAATTGCTTGTTTGTGTCTTTGTTTTTGCTGGTTAGGGAGTAATATTTCCTGACTGAAAAAAATAGAGTTGTTCCAGAGCATGAGAACATTTTAACCTGATCGAGAATGGTTCCCCTGAAGAAATAAGCCAGTAAGGAAAAGTAATGATGAGGCCATGATACAATGGCTAATTGTATAATGACTAGAAAAACTGATATTTGAGCTTGAAACTGAAGTGCTCCTGCTAAGTTTGTGGGTTCTAAAAATAAAGTTATACTTCATTTTTATTGAAAAGAAAGAAGAACCAGTACCTTGATCCTGGAGATCCAGTAAAAAAACAAACAAACAAAAAAACAGAAAAAAACTCCCACCGTGAATTTGTGACCATTCAGCTTTTTGTCTCTTTGCAAATGGATGTGTATGAAATTGGCAGCCTCCTAATACTTGTCAGCCAAATTGGCCACATCAGACTCTCTGCATGCCCTTGAGGCTGGAATAGTAAGGCACTGTAATGTGATCCTCTAACAAAAGCACCTAATTGTGAAGAACAATCCATTTGCATCAAGATAAGCAGCGAGTAATGTTTCCCTCTCAGAGACACTTAGAGACAACGACTTTGGCTACAAATTACTGACTAGGGCTGTTTTCAGCCTTTGCCACTCTTTATTGGACCTTAACAAAGCTGATGGTGTACTCATTACCCTAACCTGTTTTCTGCTTAGTGTGAGTGACTAACAAAATTATGTCTTAGTCTCTGATTCATCTTGAATCAAGTATTTTCCAGTCACCTAGAAAAAGCCTCGCTGAAAGCAGAAAGATTTGATTTTTAGCACTGATGCCTTTGCTTGCATGCTCCTAAAACTTGAGCTTTCTGTACCATGTTACTTATTAGTATCAAGCGTACCATCAGTAGCCAAAGTTGCTTCTGCTGTTAGGGCATGTCTACAGGCATAATGAACTTGGCAATAGCCAAAAGCCTGCTATGCACAGGAAATGAAATGTACAGAAATTAAATGTACTGCGGGAAGCATGTGATGTGTGGGACTCCCACGTGGTTGTTCGGCACTACTGAAAATCTGAAGATGATGGCACAAATCAAAGGGATGAAAGACCCCAAATCCTTCAAATAGAAAACAAGTACCTGTTGCATCACCACATGGCTCGAATCTCTTATGGCAACTACTTACCCTAAATTGAAGAGGAATGTGGCACACAAGACAGTCTTTGTGAAGCAAGTAACTAGTCAGGGGTAAATGTGGAAGGCTGCACAATAGTGTTAGAGATTAGCAAATTGGATAAGCTCCTGAACTGCTGAGTCTGGCATAGAAATGAAAGTAAAAGAGATGATTTGCAAAGTAGGAAGATGTGATATTGTTTCACAGACATGCAGGGTCCATGTTTATAGCTGCAGAAGAAAGAAGAGGCATTTTGAAATAATCTGATATAGGATGAGGATATTGGATTTGGGGGATTCAAACTAGAAGGAATGTCCGAGACTTTTGTCTTTAGAAACCTGACAACCCCAACAGTGAAGGTTTAAGATGCTGCAAAGATAACATGGGTTATCTCCTCTGATCTCCTAGGACCTTGGTTCCTGGAAGCATAGAAGAGCCAAGCTGTTGTTTTGTGCTGTGCTGGAGAAGTGCAGAACAGGAATCTGCATACAGGGGGCTGGAGCTGCACAGCCCTTGGTTGACCCCTTGCAACATATGTTGATTGCCATTCAGATATGATGGCTGATAATCAGATGTTGGTTTGACACTGAGATCCAAAAGTGGGGGAAAGGAGGATGAAAAATTAAATCACTCTTTGGCAGGATTGTATTTGCATTGGAATTAAGAACAGAGTGCAAGGCAGAAAACCCTACTGATCACTTGCTGCCCTCCATGAGGGCCAAGTTTCCAAGTACAGAGCAGCAACAGAGGGAGGTTTCTCTTTACATCATCCCATAAACAGCATATGGACCCCAAAGGCAGGGCCCAGGAGGGCTAGGGCTGTCCTAGCATGTTATACATTGTCTAAAACCAGATGGAAAAAATTACAATTGCTCTGTTTATCTTATATGCTGATCGACATATGCAGAGCCAGACTCTGGGCTTAACTGGCTTGCTTCTTTGCAAACACTTTCTTTTAATCCCTTGCAGTGGTGGATTAGAGATACTTACTGGTATGTCATCTCCAACAGTCTGTAATTCATGTCCCTACAGTGCTTAATGTAACAGCAAAGTCCATTTTAACATAGTCTTGGGGTCTTTTCTGTCCTGGTTATGCTTATTTTTTTCATTATATGTTTAAGATGTATCCCTGTATCTCCCTTTCTTATTGGTCAGTCAAATGAATTAATTCTTCTTCCAGATGTTCAAGGACTTACTTTCCAGTATTATGTCCTGGGAGCTATCAGTATGTTTTAAATATGGAAATTACAAAACTGTTAGGGGAAGAAAAGCAAATTATACCAACATTTGCTTTAGGAAGTAATGCTTTCCTCTCACTAGCCTCAGGCCCAATGCATTTATTCAGGATTTAATTTACTGTATCTATTTAATAATTTTAAAAGGAGATTACAAAAAGTATAATAAAACTCTAAGGAATAAAGATATAATGTAATAGACACATCTATATCTAAATATATATATGCAGTTTAAACAAAGAACATTTATGCTGTTTTCTGCTTTGGATACACGTTTGCCATCTCACATTTGCACTAGAAGTTGTGATTTTTCACAGCGCATTGTAAAGTGAACACTTGTTAATGTTTTGTTATACAATGACAGTGTTGGTAGATGGTACGGAGCATGTGAGATAGTGCTGTATCCTGGCAGAGGGCTGTGCCCAGCCTGCTGCTCTCTACTAGGAGTGGCTGGATGCCCCTTCTCCCCTACAAGTGAGGAGGTAGTTAGCAAGGTGTTAGCATCCCCCCAGTCAGTGCCAGCAAGGAGGGCCAAGCTGGGACCACACGGGGACTGCCATGGGTCCTGTCTGGCTCCCTCCCCTCTGCCCCTGCATGTCCTCCTTGCTGCCTCACCTATAGTACAAAGACACCGTAACAGGATTTTCAGGAAAAGAGAGTAAAAAATTCATATGGAAAAATGTCAGCCTTGGGCGGTGTTTGTGCATGTAGTGAAGGGAAAGGAGAAGAAATAAATAAAAAGACTTTAAGTCCTTCAACCCAATCATAAGCTTTTGAGTTTGCTGAACTGACCCAGAGCAAAGCTCTCGGGGCCTGCTGGGTCTAAGGCCGTGTTCCTGTGTCAGATGCATAGCACTGCCTCAAGGCAGTGGGCACTCTGGCCTCACTTGCCATTGACTCTGTGGGCCCTGCACTCTGCCCTGGCAGAGCTATGCCTGCCTGGTGGGACAGCAGGCACCTCACTGCTGCTCAGAGGTGGCATGGGACCCTCCAAGAACATGGTTCATGGCAATATGACTCAGAATTAATGGTGTGAGGCCCAGACAGCAAACTCAGACTTCCAATTTAGCAGTGCCCAAGTTTTTTACTTGGGTTAATGTGTCAAAGCAGATTTCTTCTTCTATCTCTACTTCTGTCATGTCCTCTCAAAGACATCTTCTTACCCCAGAGATATCTCAAAGACATCTTCTTACCCCAGTCTGGAGGAAAGTAAATGTTGTACAGTCTCAATTTTATTTCAAGGTGGGAATTTTATTTTTTCATTTAATTGTTGATTCAGTAGTCGCTGTAAAACAAACCTCATCTCAGTATGAAAAGGGATTTTAATCCAAGACAACCCCAATTACAGTTTAGGATGTCTTGTTAATGTAAACATGGTTAATGGAAGGAATGAAGCAGGCTTTGCTGAAGGACTTTGTCCTACTTCATCATGGGAGCATTCCTGAAGAACATCTTTAGATAGAAGGGTAACCTCCAGTCAACACAAAGTTCCTCAAAGTGCCCAGAGCAATCTCTGCAGGTGTCTGAGCACTTGCAGGTCCAATTCACAATGGTGGGAATGAAGGACCCTCTCACGCCCCAAAAACTGGGTGCTTATTGATAAATAAAAAATTCAAGCAATCTGAGTTTCTTATAACTGGACCCAGATTTTCAAGAGCTCTGGTACAACCTAGGTGCCAGAAGATGTGCATGAATTTTCAGAAGGACTCAGCAGAATGCCTTTTGGATAGAAACAAAAATTAAAAAATTAAAGTAAAGCTCTCCTCAAAATCTGACCTCTGTGTCTTCTAATGCTTCCCATATTACTCTGTGTTCCCTCACTGCAGCAGGCAAAGACAGAAATGGAGTTCTTCATGATGACAACAGATGTCTCTTCTTCTCCTGCTTGTCTTGATTTTGTCTTCAGGTTGATTACTTTCTCATTCTGTGGACTTGCTTGGTCATGGCTTCAAATGGCCTTATGATCATTTACAAAGTGTCCAACCTAAGGACTCACTTGTTGAAGGTTCAGTAGTCTTCTATCGGCTTGACTTGCCCTGGCAGCCCATTTGCACCATAGCCTAATAGCTTGGATGCCTTCTGGATGACTTTTCCCTCTTTTTTTCAGGCATGTGCTTTGAACTTCAAACTGTGCCCTGGTCTTGTAGGGAAGAAAATTTATTTTTTTTTTTTACATTTTGCCATATTTAACAGCAACAAGGGTTTCTGAGGGTTAGACATACAGGAAAGGAAATTGACGGTTGAATCTAAGGCAGCAGTTATTGGGAAAGGTCAGAAGCTCTGGTTCTTCCAACAGCAAACCCACACTTGTTAAGAGGACACCAACTCTGATGTCTGATGCCATGTTTCTGTCTTACCCACTGACAATCCTCAGCATAATTTGCATCTCATTTTCAGTCATCATGGACCACAATATTTTTTTTACTTTTCCCCTTCCTCTTTATGTTTGTTTGTTTCTTCATTTAGTATATTATATCAAAGTTTAGCCAATCCTTGCTATGGTGTAGATATCCATGACCAGTAATGACAAACATGATGAGAAAATGAGAGGATGTCCTTCCATGTCCAAGAACAAACAACTGCCTAGAAGCACATGAGGCTACTGGTGGGTCAGCTGGTGGGTGGATATCACGGCTGCCAGGACCGATATGCAGTGTAGTCTCGTGTTGGTGCATAGGATGGGTAACCCTTGTTCTTCTGGTATGGTGGATGCCGGGGAGTCATGTTCATGTAGTCACTCTGATGGTACATATTCTTTTTGTATTTTTGCTGTGGGAGAAGGGTGAAGAGAAGTGTGACAACATCTCTGCAATTAATCTGTCCTGCCTGGGGTTAACATTCAAAAAGGCATAATAAAAAAGGGAGCAGGTATCCTTTGAGCAGAGGAGTTTTGATTGTTAATAAGATCTGAGACAAGTTAATAACGGATTTGATTAGTTTTTCCTTCTTTGACTTAACAGTTTATCTCACCCAACTCTCATAACAGCTGTCAGTTCTGGCCCTAGGTCCTGGTTCAAGGAAGCAGGCATATTTACAATGCAACCTCAAGTTTAAATACATTTACAAAAGAATTAGAACACATGTTCTCATAAATTAATCCATGGAATTTGCTCAACCTGAATGAAAGTCTCCAGTTTATCTGCTGAGAGATTTAGTGTTAGTTCCCCAGCTAAAGGAATGCTGCAAACCAAGGATGCTAGCTGGTGCCTTCACCATCAGTTCTCAGCTGTGGAATGACTTAGCAGAAGCAATGCAGTCTGAGCAGTGAAGGCTGCCTCATTTATTAGGTGGAAAAAAGAAATTAGCTTAACTCAAACAGAGTAAGAGCAGAAAAAAATCAGCCCAGGCTATATGTGTCATAGTTTGCCTACCATTTACAGCAGTAAGACACAATGTATATGATGTTCGGAGCCTTCCTTCAAGGGGAAGGATTCTTTAATCAGAGCTGATGGTAACCTTTTATCTATGTCACTATCTGGACCTCAAAAATCTCATTTTCACTGTTGAATTCCTGCCTTATAATGCCCCTGTGAGACAAGGGAAGCATTGTCTTTTTCAAAAATCAGAGTAGCAGAAGATAAGTGAAATAATTTGCCTGTAATCACAGAGGAAGTTTGTGGCTACAGCAGCATTTGAATCTCTGTCTGCTGCACCTGTGCACAAGTTTGATGGTTTTTTGTACCTTAAGGCTTTATTGATCAGGGGTAAAGTGCTTCCATGTTTTTTCTTTAATACTGGTCATATCTTCTTTTACAATCTCATTTTTTACTGGAATTTCCTTCCTATGTACATAAATATTTGCATATACTGCAATATACTTGTGATGCTGTGGAACTGGAGGAGGTTTACATTAGAAAATCTGATGGCTGAATTATGTTGTACATGCAGAGTGGGACACTTACTAAGAAACATTTTAAGCCTTTCTATATTAATGTGATATATATGCAAGGAGTTGAACGTAAGTTACATACTGCTTAAGCCAAGCAATGCTGTTGATGCATGTAAATCATTAGATACAAAAGCTTTATCTGTATGTGTTCATCTCCTAATACAGGATTTTTAATTCACCTCAGAGGTAATTTTGTATAGGAGAAAGACATTTTGCTAGCATGAGCGAATGCTGGACTGTTACAGAATCAAAGACTGCTACTTTTGGAGAGGAAAGCAGTTTTCCTTCAGGAAAAGCAGAACTGTATGAAAATAGACAAACCTTTAGCTGTTTTCAGGAACTCAAGTGAAACAGGCTTGCCATGACTGACAAATATCATATTTTAGGGCCTTTTTTTTACAATTCACAAGGTCTTCTAGGTGTCTGTATTTGTACTCAGCAACACTCTAAATACATCCACGGTCAGAGTACGTATTATCAGAACGCCACCAGCAGCGATAAGAGCAGGTGAAAACTGATGCAGCAAACAGCTCACATTGCAGTGCAGCCTTGTCACTCTCTTGCTGAGGGCAGACATGTTAGTAGCAAAGTGCATAAACCATTAAGTACCCAACTAATATAGCAGAGAGAAAATGTTTTGGATTGTAAATGATGGATTTGGAGATAGAGTGTCTCATCAGGGCATGGCACTGTAGCACCAGAAGCTGTTTGCTGTAATCCTCTCAGCTGTCCTAGGAGTCAGCTGCTACAACAAGGCACAAAGAAGGGCCGCTTAACCTGCCTTTGCATTTTCCTATGGCAATGCCACGCTTGATCGCTTTCCATTAGAAATAGTCATGTATTGAACAAGTGTATTTTTGTGAAACACTTAACAAATCTCTAGCTTCAGCTAGCACTAAGAGTAAGTAGTGTAAATCAGCTCTGGAAGATCACAGTCCTAAGACTTGTCTAGGAAGATATCCTTCTGCTGCCTCTGCATCATGCCTCACTCTCTATCTCTACTCCAGCAGGCAGAACTGGATGTGTCCTGGGTTACCCAACTCTCCGTAGAGATTAGAAAGCAAAAATAATGGGCTGTAAGATTGTCTTGGCTTTCTTAGGGTTAAGGTGCAGAGGCAGATGAAGGACTAATGAGATCCCTGAGCTCCTATCCCCTTGCAGTCAAGCTGCCAGAAAGAGTGGGTACTTGAGGGAACTGCTGGATAGGCACATCACTGCAGGTGGTCTTAGGCCAGCTGAGGGTTCCCTAAAGATTGTTTTGCTATAGGTGGGCTCCTTCTGTCAGTATAGTCTCAAACATTTTTGCTAAGGAATGCCTGTTGTGTTAGATTTCCCTGACAGGGACAATTGTCAGACAAGTAACAGTGTCCCAGTATTGCTGGTGTGGAGGGCAGTGCCATCTCTATGCCATTACTGTTTGCTTTAGGACACCACCACAGAGGCCTGACTGCCCACCTGGAGAGCACCTGGTGTTTCAAATCTTTTGGAGTATAACATGAGTGTGCATATAGGCCTGGGCTGAAGAAGCACTGTGATCCTGAAGTGAGGGTAATCTGTGAGTTTGTGGCAAACATAGCAGTTATAGCCAGAGAAATGAACTAGGGACAAAGAACATATAGAGCAAAGGAAAATAATAGTTTCTTACCCAGTAGTTAAAAAAAACTGCAGTTATTAGCATACTGTAGAAGGCAAGAACTCCAGTCATTGCCACCATAATCCACAAAGGAATTGCAGACTGAGGCTCTTGTGTTTGCGTTGGTGTCTCTTTAAGAAAAAGAACAAAGAAAACTTTAAGTACATGAAAGCAAAAACCTGAATCACTGTTTATTTACTCCGTGCTCCAATGCACCGTTCGTATTAATCATCATTCTAAGATGTCTTCTTTGGGACATCAGAAGCAGGAATGTAGTTTTACCAGTCAAGCCAACTTTTTTTTTTTTTTTTTTTTTCTTAAGGAAACAAACTGCAGCATGTAGGGAGTGTCTGTAGGGAGGATATTGTCCAACAGAGATTTCCCAGCTTACCTTTCACGTGAATGACAGTCCCGTTACTCTTCTCATTGTAGATGTATGGGGGTGGATACATGGCCTCGATTTTGCAGAAGTAGATGTCAGTTTGGCTGGCACTCATATTCCAAAGATTGAAGATAACTTTGTCTTTATCGTGAATCCCCTGGCAGTTGAATTCTCTACTTGAATTACTGCTAATTTTCGTTGTGTTCCATGAAATAAAGCAAACTTCAACCGCACTGTCTGTTCCTTTGTGCAGCGAAGCTCGAAATTCCTTCCCTGTTCCATTGTACGTGTAGTTGCAGACTAGAGTTGCAGTTTTGTTAGCTACAATGAGCAAAGGACGCTGAGCCACTAAAATCTTGTTTTCTGGAAGGGAGGGGAGAAAGTGAGAAAAACAATGAGACTTCAGAACCACACATCCTCCCATGCAACTCTTCTCCATATCTCATCTCCCCTGCTGACACTTCCTACTAGGGAGTACGTAACCACCAAACTGCAGAAGCAGTTTCTCATAGGAGCTCTTGTTGCAGCAGTCTTGCTCTATATAAATAATTACATAGTCCTTAGGGGAGACTGTGAGGTCAATGGTGTTTTTCTTCAGAGTCAGAACACTAGAACGGAAAGTGGCCCATGTGGTTAAGATTTAATGTCAGGGCTCACAAGACTACTCTGCGTATGTGTGAGTGTGTGTATATATAAGGCCACCTTAGTCTATCCTTTCCTCAGCAAGCAGTTTCCCAGGGGACATTGTGGAGCGAAAATACTGTTTATTAAAAGCTTCATTTAATCCAACAACAGGCTTGAAGATTTTGCAGGTGGAATTTGCTGAACCATTTCAAGGGTTTGGTCCTTGAATGGTAATCACTAAAAGCATGAATTTCTATCATTTTAATGTAAAATAAGTAATTTCTCTAGCCAGCAGCTGTAGTAGATTCTTAATCTCTCAAAGGACTCAGGAGCTGACTAATTTGACACTGCATTGGCACTTAGCACTTGAATGGTCTGCAAAAAAACCCACATGACATGGAGGTAGAATTCAATTAGAATTGACCAGACTGATACACAAACAGGAAATGTTTTCTGACATGGAGACCTCTGTGGTACTATCTGCCAAACAATGAAACACTGCAAGGACTATGCAGAAAGACAACTTCTTCCAAGAAAAATCATCCTGTACAAATGAGGCCCTACTTTTCAAGTGATGACCCATAAAAGGAAGAAAGTTTTGTTTTTTAAGCTAGGAACTTGCCAGAACTAAGGACAGCCCTTTTGTGTGTGTGTATGTTACTGCATAAGTCTTCATCCAAGCTCAACTCTTACGAGCTTTTTGTAGCCTTGTCGTCGCTGTGAGAATGACAATCCTACCTCTTGTCCTCAGAATCTGCTACAAAACCTATGTTCTTTCTACTTACTCCATGTGACAAATCTTCAGAAAAGCTAGGAAGGGAAATGGAGTGAGCAGGAGGCCAGTTCCAGAATGCCCAAAAAACAGGTATTTCACAGTGTGTAACAATATTTAGCACCAAATGGCTACATTTAGTGTGCTCACACCTGCACCAACCCCTCTTGAGCAGCATACTCCTTTGGGATGAATGTGATCCAGGGAGTAAATACAAGGAGATGTATGGCCTGGCCAGGACCAGCAGTAGGGTGTGGGTAGTAAAAGCAATCACATCCTCCAGTTACCAGCCCAATCCTCGAAACTGCTGAAGTTGTTAATTTTCTCACTGTTTACTGAAGTCTTGTTTACCAGCCCTTTCTTTTCATGAGGGCAGGGAGATGGAACATGTGAGACAGAGAATGCCCAACTGCATTGTATTTAGCGAATAAAGATTGTAGTCCATCCTTCTTGTGAAACTTTGTTCAGTGTAGTTAGCATGGGGAGTGGAGCAAAGCTCATCACAACTCTGAAATCCCATGTCTGCAGGGTGAAACTTTTTGTTTTGATGAAGGATGAGCATTTCCAGGCTTTCCAGCAGAAAGAGTTGTGAATCTTGGAATTCTGGAACTGAGAAGCACATTAATAACAGGCAAAGTGTTTCTGCTTGAGGTGCTGCCTGTGGTGAATTTTAATTGAAATGAAGACATTTGAGCAAAACATTTCAGTTTCGTTGAATCAGCATTTTCCGACAAAAGCTCTCACGTAGGCTTATAAGGCATTCCAGTAAGGGGTGAGGTTTGGATTCCACCACTTTAGACAAGGTATTTGATCATAATATTGTTGGCCACAAAAATGGTCTTTGGCCTAAGTGGCAATGTACAAATCTGGGATAGAATTGTTCTACCTTTAGCACAGCAGAATTCTACTCATCTCACTTGAGACAGACTTATTCTTCTAATTTGCACTGTAGTAGTGCCCACCACTACAGCCTCAGTTTGTCACAGAACTGAATACACTTTCGGAAGCAATCTCTTTTGTCTTGGAGTTTACATCCAAAACAGGCATGCTGGAACAGACATTTGCAGAAGCATTACACTTCAGAAAAATGCTTGCCTGTTTTTCACTGCAAGTACCTACAGAAAACTTAGGGATATTTATTGCTCAGCCTGATCAGATTTTTGCTATGGCCAGAGGAAAGACAAAAATCCCTGAAAAGCTTATCACTGAGGGACCGTCTTCAGCTGTTATTTAGACTCATCTGCAGACCCCAATGACTTACCCCCACCTTTTACTGTTGTCAGCTAGTTCAGATTCCTGATGTTAAGCACATAGCCTCAAGCCTTGACTTTCACTATTTTAACTACAGCTTTGGACTATTTATGTCCCTGACATGATATTGTGCTAATTTGCAACCAGTGTCTTGTGATACACACACCTAAAAAAATTAAGTCCTTCAACTTATTTCCACATCTTGGATTTATGGTCTGGTCTGTTTGCCTTGGCATGCAGGTTGGGTGTTGATAACCCAGCCCCATGCTGCTGATGTTGGGATGCAGGGTGGCTGAGCAGTGGGAAAAAGTTTATTTGTAGATCAGTAGGCAAAGACTGCTCCTACATGATTTAAGCTAAGCACCCAAATCCATTTTCACAAAGTGTGTCTACTAATTCAAATCTAAATTGATTGAGGGAGATCTTTTGTTTTTCATTTATGGGAACTAATTAGCACCATGTGACTTGGTTGGGCTGCAATGCAGAGGCAAGGCAGACTTACCCTGCAGGCGTGTTAGACAGGCACTGCTGTCATCCTCTGCTGGGCTTGGATTTTTTTTTTAATTGAAGAAAGTCAACCATGCCAAAATCCATATTAGTTTCGTAGGGAAAACATAGTAAGGCCAAACATCCCTTACTTCACTTGTGATATGAATAGGATTTGATTATATTCTTAGCAGGTTCTGAACCATTCTGAGCAAATATGGGCTGAGGCTGCTTTTGCCTTCACAGAGGCACAAGTTTTTCTCGTAAGTGTCATTTTGAGTTTCTCAAAATGGTGAAACTCTGAAACATTTAGTATGTGTTTCCATTAGTGTATGCTTTCCTCTAAATAGGGTTATGATTGCCATTTCCACAGCTGTGTTCGGTCATGCTGCATAGTATAAATATATATATATATATATATATCTTGGCCTTATGCAGCCAAGAAAATGGCAGTTATGAAAAATCATTGTCTACAGTTTCAAAAAGCGGTGGTCTAAAAATGTAAAATAATTTAAATCAGTGTGCACAGCTTTCTCAGGATCTCAGGATTTATTTGCAGTGGTGTGTAAGATCTCTTTGTTAAGCTTTTTTATACGTTGTCATGCTAGACTTTTGTTGTAATCACATGTGAGGTATTTTGGCATCATGAAAAAGCACGCCATCCATGTGTAACACCCGTAAAATACTGACTCTCTAATTGTGGACCACTGATGCAAGCAAAACTTCATTAAAGTTCCTTTTCTTTCTTTCTTATTTGCCAAGAAAGTGGAATAGGGATGACAAAGTATGGAAAATAACTACTCTGAGGGGTTTTTTTTCCAGAACTTTCCATGAAACATCATCAGCTATTGGAAAAAAATATTTTGCTAAAAATATTTTGTACTTTCTTTCTTTTCTGCGCCACTTGACTTCAAGGCGCTACTTGCCAGAGCAAGGAATCGGGGATGAATTGGAATTTCTATAATCACAACAAAGAATTCTCCCAGTTAAGTCCCTGAGGGGACAGGGGAAAACCTGAAAGGGGTTTATTTAATCCACAAATGGGAAGACACACAGCTATGTTCTAAACAAAGCTATTCCATTTTTGTTGCTGTTGGTCTGTTAATTACCTTTACTCTTCTTTCACAGTTACAAGGGTCTTTCTGGTTTACTTTGGTTTTAGGTCACCCAGCTGTGTGTACAATGTGCAGCTGGAGGGACCTGCCCCTTCAAGCCGTTATAGACTTGCTTTCTGCTAATCTCTCCTATTTTGGTACGAGTACTGCAGGAAGTATAGTACTACATAAAGCCCAGGTGACACTCTTGTTTTAATCAAACCTATTGTGAGCACAGGGGTTTTTCTTGTCAGTTTGTGATTTAATTTTTTTTATTTAAACAAGTATTTGTTGATGTCATCCTAATCTCTGCTATCCTGGCCTTGTGCATCTTCTGCATTGTGGAAATCTCAGTGGGTTAGAGGTTGATTTTAACACCCAGAGGCCATAAGGCAGAAGGTTATGCATACAGTAAAAAGATGAGGTCATTTGTGGTATACACTGCAGTGGGAACCCACTTATTTATTTCACAAAATACACGGAACAGAGAACTTGATCTGCCTGCCTCTCTGACAGACTATAGCAAGGTAATTTTTTAGCCAACAAAAAGGAAAGGAGGACAAACTTTGTAAATGTTAGTGTTTCTGCAAAAGGGAAATGAACAAACTGATCTTTTTAGTCCCTTTCCATGATTCAAACTCAACCTGTAGCACTCA
Source organism: Megaceryle torquata (assembly GCA_024611175.1). NCBI lineage: Eukaryota > Metazoa > Chordata > Aves > Coraciiformes > Cerylidae > Megaceryle > Megaceryle torquata. The sequence goes on from JANIJG010007150.1 coordinate 81,996, forward strand.
CTGGTACAGTCTAAAACCAGCAGAACAAGATAAATTCTGCTGGCTTCCCCAAATTAAAATACCTCAGACTATAACACTGTGGCTTAAGGAAGTCCTGCAGAGTTTTGACCTGCCTTAATACTTCCATCAATCATCTCTTTTGAAATGAAGAGGTGAAGAAAAGGTATGGGGAAAAGTTGAGAGCCCTGAGAAGCAAGTGACCTCCTGCACTTCTCTTTAAGCAGTTGAACAGTCTCAGGTTATTGTGGAAATTCAAGCCCTTCATACAAAGAAGGTGTATAAATATCTACAGAGTCATGTGGCATAAACCTTGTGTCTGATAACCATATGCTATGTTTTATTTTGTTGCAATCTAAAAGAGTTGCTTAAAAGATGCTCACGCCTCATGGAAATGTTTTTAAAACTGTTAGCCCACTGCTGATACTTATCCCCTCCTGGAATTAGTGTCTTCTCCGACAACCCAGGGGCCCACTGTGGAAATAATTACGATATTGCAAACATAAAATTATAAACATGGGAAAATGACAAGGAAGAAAAAAGCCTCTTCAAGAAATGTAGATCATGGTGTCATGCAAATTACAATGCCTTCACTGAGGAAAGGAATTATAGAAAAATAAGGCAGAAATGAGGAAAAAATAGATTAAATTGTATCTCTTGTATTAGAAAAAAAATATCTCTTTGAAGATGTTTATATGTGAAAAGTTTTGTACTGGAAAAAAGATTTTTATTCCTAGCTGTTACTTCCCTGTAAAATACAAAACACTGATATTTGGAGAAGACCCAATAACAACAGTTCACAGGCCAGCGGTTTGAGAAATTGTCTGTCTCAAGATTATCCTAGCGAAAGCCATCATCCCTTGCCTTGCTTTGCATTTTGATGTACCACTTGGAAAGATGTGTTAGCTCTGAACATATGAACACTGCATCAGCAAGACAATGCCAGAGCAAAATACCCTTACCCACAACAACTGAAAATTCAGAAAGATTCACTAAGACTTAGGATTTCAAAATCACAAACAGACATTATTTGTTGTTGAAGATCTTTTCAGAAAGAAGCTAGATATCCACTAAGTATCAGTAAGCTACTAAACAATGCAAAAACCAGAAAGGCAGCAATTCCCAGCCTCCCATCTTTGAGCTCAGTAAGCAACTCTGCTTTTGGTCCTTCTATTTGCTGGTTCTGTGAGGATGTGGGTGGACTCAGCTCTGCAGCCCATCACACCAAGCCTGGCCATGGTGGGACCTGGACCTTTGCACAGGAAATGGGGGTGGTGGAGAGACTGCTTCGAGAGGCATTGGCACCAGGTCGGCTCAGACCCCTTGCTCCACAAGAGAAGGCACTTGTGAGCAAAATTTGTAAAGTCCAGAGAGAAGGTGAAATAAACCTCCCTCTATCCATGCATGCAATTGCAAATGCATCTAAAGAGAAGTCAAATTAAAAGAAAGATCTTGAGTCTGATCTTGGAGGGATACTTGTGTCAAGAAAAAAATGTACCTCTTTGTTATACCAAGCTGATCCATGTGCAGTCTTAGCAGCATGCTCTGTCTCTCCCCTTTCATCAAAACACAGAATAATTTGTGCAAAATTAATTCAAAGCTATACTAGACCTTCTCCACCCTGATGATCAAAGTGAGGAAAAACAGTGGAAAGGATTGAAATGTGGAGGGTTTTTTTTACCTGTTACATCAGCAGTGGGGATGAAGCAGAGCACCACGAGGATCCCCAGGAGCATGGTGCTAACGGTGGGCCCAACACCTTGTCCCCACCCCTTCCAGGCACTGGCACGTCTCCCAGGCCCCTGCGCTACCAGCCTTCCTTCCCCGTGGGGCTAGGGTGCACCCTCTGTTGCTCACACAACTCTCCTCCCTCCGCAGCACATGATACACAGCCAAGTGAAACCACTGTAATGGCAATGCTTGAACAGGAAGTTAAATTATTTGATGACTTTAGCCTTAGGAAGTTGCCTCTGCAAGCTCAGCAACACCTAAAAGGCAGTGGAAGCCTGCCTTTCAGAATAGGGACTCTCATCCCTGCATTGCAGGATGTGCACTTGTGTCTGGGGCTCTGCAGGGTTGCTTCTAACAGGAGGAAATGGACTTCCCTAGAGGTGCAGGTCTGTTTCTTTTCCAGGAGTACATACAGATATATGTGATCTCATCACCGTGGTAGAAGCGAACAGAAATTTCCAAGTTCCTGGTGGCCAAATCTGGCCCTAGGGAGTTGTGTGCTCAGGAAGTTTCATTTCTCCTCACTCCTAGGAGCAGAAACCTTCTTGTGGCATGACAGCTGCCTCTGCCTACTTTCTCAGCCCCTGGGAATGCTGACATATTTTGGCAGTAGATGATCTAGGTTTGTTCATCATTTTCCTGCATCTGCTTTCCATGTAAATGAAGACCAAGCAGTGCAAAGAATGCAGACCTGGTACACCTTCCCTTTTTGAAAAAAATCCCAATTTATAAATGAGGGCAACTGTAATCCAGTTGATATCTAAATAAAGACAGCATGCAGCAAGCACCCTTGTCAATCAGTGCTTTCACTAGAGGTTTTCTTATTTAAAGTTTTTCTCTCCAACTCCCCTGATAAATGCTCACTCTTCTTTGCCCTGCAAGCTCAATGCCACCTCTCCCCTTGAAACGGGGGGATTACGAGAGCCAGTTAATGGCATTTATAAATGTGAGCAACTCTGGTCATTATCTATTTACTTTTGTCCACCAAAGCAGATGTATTTAACTATATTGATGCCTGACATTATCTGTGAATTATTTGAGAGAAAAGGGGAGGTGTTTATCAGGAAAACTTTCAAGAAAATTGGGCTGTTCTATAAAGAGATGATGAGCCATGAACTGTTCTTCCTTTTCCCTTAGTATCTGAGATCTTTAGGCCATGTTTTATCAGAAATTACATATGCAGTCTAAGAGCAGCTTTAGCTGGTATATCCATTTGCAGTCTACAAATTTTAACAATATTCTTTTGGTTTTCACTTGGTGTAAATTGCCTGCAATACTGAAAGTTTTGGAATTTCCTTATATTTAAAAAATAGAGGGGGAAAAAAAAAAAGTCAGATTCTTTCTTTCTTAGCCCAATTTTTTGATTTCAAGATAAATATCCTGGAAGTGTTTCTGAGTCATATGAGTGTACCTGCAGATATCAATTAAATAGACTCAGCTTAACTTGAAGTGAGAATTCCCCAACAAAGTCAGAAAATTCTGTATGTGTTCTTGCTGAACTGCCCTATCTCAGAGATGAAAGCTTCTGTTGTTGCATCTTCTGGCTCAGGTAACTGAACCTACACAATGTTTATTGAGCCTGCTGCACTTTCCCACACCCTGTCTGTCAGATCCTTTCTGTATTTGGGATATGAACTGGAAATGCACAGAGAGTACATTCTCCCCTCATCACAAGATCAGCAGAGTATATCACAGAGGGGAGCTACTGCCATTCATTTCACTGGTATATATTGGCAAAGAGGCACAATTCAGATAGAAACCTTGTTGTGGAAACAGTTGTGTAGGAAGAGACTCTGCTCTAGGAAACCACTAACAAAATCCAAGGGTGATCAGTGTGTACTCTCTTCATTATGGCTGTGGACTGATTTATTCCCTTCCGTCCCTTATTGGTCCCCATGTCCCTCTCCCATAGTGAGAACAGACCAAGGCACTGATTGCAGAGGCTGAACTGATGAAATAGAGGAGAGGGAAGAGGGGCCACTGAGAAATTATTCACTGTGGCCCTAGAGACTAAGCTGTGTTGTATCATTTCTGTATTGATGAACAGTGGTACCAGTATTACCCTTTCCAGAGCCTCTAGTACTTCAGTCATGATTTTAGTGCCTCTTTGATCCCTGGAGTAAAGAAGGGCATTTCCCCCCTCCCCCCCAAAACGTATAGCTCTTGGCTCATCTGCACTTCTTGGTTTTCTGGGATTTTAAAAGGGCACAATTCATCATTTTGTTCCCAAGGGTATGGCTCCTTTCCTTCTCTAAATTGCAGCTCTTGCTCTAATTTAAACAGGTTATTTCCAACTACTTGGACTTTGTCGCTTCACATGCCTCATCTTTTTCAGTTGCCAAAGTTATCATGAGGGTAGGGTAAGAAGATATAGCTTTCAGCAAGTCATCTTGCACTTAGGACAGACCACACAAAAGTTTACCTAGGAAAAAAAAAATTAAAATGTCCCCTGATATGCTTTCACTCTTTATTATTCATTATTCTCCAACATCTCTAAGTATCTCTTCTTCTATACCTTGAGCATTACCCGAGGGTGTTCTGCAGTAGCATTAATTCTTACCCCATTTTCCATTCAGATTTCAGGCCATTGAGTCTGTCAATATGCTTGCAGACTGGCTCTGCTTGCAGTCACAGGCATGGAAATCAGACTAACATTATCATTTCAGTGGAACTAGAGCTGTGAGAGCACTGCAAGAGATACAGATGCAATTTGGCCATGTTTGGGAAAAAGAAAGTTACCATCCCATCACAAAATGGCTGAAACTGCAGTCCAGAGAAGTGAGAGATTTGTAAATGGATTTTCAGGGTACACAAGAACCGAAATGATGGGCTTGGGCTTTTTACTCATCACAGTATGTTAATAAAATAACAGTCCAGGTATTTAGTCATAGGCTTTTCATGTGTACTGTTAGAAAACCAAGCACTGACAGGAGCTATGACCTGAGTTTGAGAGGTACTGATATGATCTCGTATGGTTTCTCGGATGATTATCTGGATGTCTTAAAAGAGTCCCAAGAAATCCCAAAGTGTGTTACCAGTTTGCCTTTATGCTGAAGAATGAGGAAGTAATGACCCACATATCCTGAGCCAGTGTTCATCTGTTAAAGTCAAGAAAGAGATTCCATATTTGTTATGATTAAACAAGTGGATAATTTAGAAGCTAATTTTAAAATAAAGGCAGTCTTCCTTCAGTTACTGGAAGTTGTATAGTGCTATCATTGTTCCCAGCACATAGTCCTATTATCAGGCAAAAAAAATGTACAGGCACACTGGAAGAGTAATTGCAATAATGCATGATCATTCACTTATTCCTGAGGACTCCGGTCGAACAGAACAGTAGGTCACTACAGTTCCCATTTAACCACTGTAGATCATTATCTTTTAAATCCCTGGACTACCTTGCAACTTCGTACAAAGATTAAATTCAACAATTGTCTGAGAGAATCTTCCTTTTTCTTTCCCACCATGAAGAATCATAACACAGACCTTGAGAGAAAAGTCTAGGCAGGCTTTATTCTGCTTGTTCTGCATGCTTTTATCTTGTCAACTGCCAGAGTAAATGCTTTCTTTCCTACAACTACAAATCTTAAAACATCTTTATTCTTCCATTGCTGCTGCAAGCAATGATTTGTTATAAATAGTGTTATGCATGCTTGCTACAGATGGAAGGTTGATTCTTTCACATCTTTATTACAAGGAGAATCTGCTTTAACTAGCTGCTGTATAGATGCAGAAGTGAGATGACAGAAAAAGTTTAACTAACAGTCATGTTACTTCTAACTAGGGAGACAATGAATGATCTGTGTTAGTCACTCCCTACTGTGTCCACTAACCTAACCCTATGTTGCATTTTTCATCTGAAACACTTCATAAAGACATACGTTGCTATGTTCACTTTACAGATGAGGAATGGAATCACAGCAAGGTGAAGAGACATGCCCAAGGACATACCTCAGGTTAGTGGCAGAGCTGGGAGCCTCTACAAATAGCCCTGTTCTCTCTAGCTTGCAAGGTCTGATGGGATTTCTGATGGCCTCCAGTCTGAGTTGTCATTTCCCTTGCACACACATGAATTTTCACTGTGTTGTGAGTCTTTTCACACCCTTCTTTCTATGAATCCAGATGCCTTCATACCACAAGTACAACCATCACTTAGAAGGGAAAATCGATATACTTCTTCAGAGGGAATTTTAAGTTGCTTTTCTGTACCTTAAAATGATACAACTGATGTCTGGTACATAGGAACCTTTCAGGGCAGAGTTAACTATGACATGTCTCAGTGGAAAGGGAACTTTCTTTTTCAGAAAGATATGAAATATTTGTTTACAGACCTCAAGATAGCAGCCCAGAAATGTGTCACTAATATAGGACTAAGCGCTACCATCAAACATATATACATTTGAGAGACAGTTTGAGGGAAGTATTCCCTATTTGGGGAAAGAAATATTTCCATGACAGGCAGATTATTTTTAATGCTAATAGCTGGAAGTTGTAATAGCTGGAAGTTGTTAATTAGTGTTTGTTCAGAAAGGAGCAGGAGTCCACACATGTACATTCCTGGATCTTTTCAAGTTAAAAATCTCATTGAAGTTTCAAAGTTGTAAACATTTCTTCTGGCTGTACCTATTCCTGGTTTGGGCTGTTACAACAAGTCTCTAAGGAGGTGGATTAGTGGGTAAAGAGGGAATAGCTCAAAGTTGCAAAATCTGTGACCTACCTGTAGTATGACATATGGCTGCTGCTTCATTAGAGGTCACATGCTTAGGTAGGAACACCTGAAATAAAGCCCACAGGTGAGTACATGTATGTTAAATATTATGTGATAAAAGAGGTTGCAGATTATGGTTAGAGGGAGAATAATTGCTGTTAACTGCACTACCTCCCTGTTTCTCTTGGGTATAAGAGGTGAGTGATGCTCTTGCATATTACCACTGAAGTTGACAAAATTGTTCCAGTTTACTTCAGCTGAGGACCTGAAGCTTGAGACTGGTAGAGCAATGAGACTCTGGAAAAATAATCCTTAGCTCTTTTCAGCCTCTGTGTTAGAGCTGCTGCCAGGCAGCTGGAGGCAGCTGGGCAGCTCTTCCATTTCTGCAGAGAATGATAGTCCAGTGATCCTCTGTCCTTCCTAAGGAGAGGGGTATGGGAAAAGTTGGAAAATAGCCAGTAAAGACATAAAGGATATAGCAACACATTAGTGTTGCCCTGCATACAAGGGAGATCAGAATGCCTCATTATTTCAGAGGGAGAGAATTTCTTTCTCTCTCTTTTATCTTGATGAAAACAAAAGATATGAATGAGCACCAGAGGAATATTGCAAGCAATTTTAAGTAAAAGGAAGCATCTTCCAAAGAACTTAAGGCCTAGGAATCTTGAGAGGCAAATTCAGAATTCAGCTTTGTGCAAAACAACAAGATTCCAGACCTGGCTGTCTACAGCTTGTCTGGAGAAGTTACATAGATCCTTAAATATCAGTAATGAGATTTGTCTGCTATGGCTGTGTTTTCTTATCCAAGGGAAATGTGGAATGTCATGGGTCCTGAAAGGTCTGACGGTCTGTAGAGAGCTGCTGAGGGAGGAAGGCTTTCTGGGGCTGTGATGAATGGCAGTCACATAGAGCAGGAGTCCAAGCCTGGGAGGTACACATCCAATATGATCTGCCTGGAGTTGGTTGGTCAGCCAACTGTGCCATTATTTCCTTTTGGAGAGAAATAATTGACCAAGATTATTGCTTTCAAAAGCAGCATGTAAACAGTATGGATAATCAGGAAAACAGAGCCCTGGGGTGAAATAAGAATGAAATCAAACTGGCAGTTGCAGACCCTTGAATTGTTTGGCAAACGTTACCCTTAGTAAGGGAATGCTGTACCTGGGTTTTCCAGGGAATTGCCTGCATTGCCTTTTGTCCTGGTTTGAGTGAGAACAGAACTAATTCTGTTCAGTGATTTTACTTTTCATCTCATTTCTTCTAACTAACTGCACTGTCTGAAGTCAGCAGCCTGTTTTCACAGGCAGTGTCTGCTGCTGGCAGTGAGAACACCCCGTGTTTAGAGTTACTACCAAGGACTGGTGTGCAGACCAAGGCCACTGCTGGATCTTGTGCACCACATTTGGGGGTGCAGAAAGTGAAAGGCTGCACCTGTAGAGAGGAGCAGACAGGGCAAGTTGACCCCAAACTGACCAAGGAGGTATTCCAGCCCATATATGTCATATTGGGTATAAAGCAGAGGGATCTGGAGGGTCTGGGTCTCTCTGGGGGCTCCTAGGCTCATCTCCCCTCTTGTTCCACTTTGCCAGCTTTGCTCGGCTTGGCTCAGGTCCTCTTTCGGTTCCTTCCTCAGAGTATCCAAGGAGGACTCTGTCCATTCTGCCTTCAATCCCAATCGGTGTCTTTCTGAACCCAGTACAAGAATCCAGCTCCTGAACACAGCTCCCATCTGCTGATGGGCCCAGTCTGGGACTCCCCCAGTGCCTGTTCCACAGCATCAGTGGTGACAGTGATGTAATTACCATCAGGGGGATTGGGCTTGATACTGGTTTTGTATATATTTGTATATATTCCATTTTTATTATTATGATTTTCATTCTCATTAAAGCTGTTCTAGTTTCCTTTTCTAATCACAAGTCTCTCTCCCTTATTCCCTTTCTCTTCCCCTTTGGGGAGGGAGGGGGATTAACAGAAAGTCTGTTATTGGTCTAAGAGGCCGCCCTGACCCTAAACCGTGACAGGAGGGTCGGAACCTGGCTGAGGTGCCAGTCATTGTTCATGCGGTGATGCTCAGGAAAGTCGAGCGAGGGGGATACTGCCTCCCGGTGACCGAATGGCGGTGCTGCGGCGCAGGGGCGGCTCGCCCAGCAGCCGACCTGTTGCCTCTGAGCGTCATCTGCTCCTATCGAGTTGCTTCTGTTCATTGCACTGTTTTGTGCTAAAACTCTTTCTTCTAAGCAATATTTTCTCTGAGACGTTCTTCCCGAACCTGAGATTTCCTCAGATCAAACCCCTGTAGAAAGCGATCTGATCAGGAACATCCCTGTCCTGCTCCATAGCACATGTCAACTAAAGGGATGCTCAGCTTTTCTGCAGTAACCTTATCTTACCCTTTTATCTCTTGCTTATCTACCGATTCCATCTACTTTGATATTTTTTTTTTTCCTGAAAAAAGAAACATTATCTTTTTACCCATGTTATATGTTGCTATTTGTTAGAATTCACTCTGTGTTTTGTTTTCACCATTCAGATAAGACTTCCACTCTGTATTTCTGCTGCTCCCCTTGACTAAGCATGATTGATGTCTTTTTACAATGGTCAGTACACATTTTATTTCTATCTCAGATAATTATATTTTCTTGCCATTTCTAAGTTTTTATCCTTTTAGTTGCTCCTTTTATCTAACTTCTTTGCTTTCAGGGAGTTATTCTTTAAAGGGTCATGTTACAACTGTGCATTTTTCTGTGCAACCAGAACTGTGACTTTATACAAACAGGGAAAAATATATACATGTGCATATACATTTCCAGAGCAGAGCATGTAAGCCCTGTACTCTCTGGGAAAGAAACCTGAAACCTTGCTAAGAAACAAAACTGGTTCCATACATGAGAGACTGCTTTTAGATGAAATTTCTTAATAGATAAGCATCAGGTAATTAGGCAAGAACATTTATTTCATAAATCTGTCAGGATGAAGCTTCAGAAATGGAATATATTCAATTTCTCTATGTGTTTGTAGGGACAGTGCATGTCTTGGGAATATACACTGCTAGGCTAAAAAATGACATGAAAAATGTACAGACAGATATGTTTGGTATTTACTTAGCATGCTTCATTGAAATTGTTTTAAAAATATGTACTATACTGAAAAATGGGATGTATAGGTGCATTTCATGAATAATGAAATTCAGATGCTAACTTGTGACAAGCATAACCAAGATCTCTTTGTAGCAGAATGAAAACTAGAAGGCAGGAATCTTGTGTTGTCCCTCCCTATAGGGATTGCTACCCTTTCCTGACAAGTAACTTTTGGCAAAGGAAGAGAGCCTTCCATCTGCAGGTGTTCTCTTCCAAGTGCTTACAAAGCAGTTGGGTGCTATTAACTCTGTTCTAGACCAGAAATGAAGGTCAGGTTTTCAGAGCTGATTGCTAAAAAGAAGCACCTTCAGCCATACTTAGGATCTGAAACAGGTGTGTTAGTTTTCAGAAGTGCTTAATAACTGTGGCTTTTCCAAAGTTTGGGGATCTAGCTTTAAAGCAGTTGTATTGAGAGAACTGTCTAGCTTTGCACTTCAGGGTCAGTGTTTCTGTGGTTAATGGCTTTATGGCAACTGATGAAATACTTTGCCTTGAATCTCAAGGACTGCAGGTAGTAGTTGCTGTGGTACTGGATAGCATGTAGTTAACAGCAGGGACTAGGTCTTTTGCTCAGGATTTCTCTGTGTGATGGGAGAGGGCTGTGCAACCACTGTAAGTGACTAAATAATTGTCATTTTAGTATTGAAAATTCACAGACAGAATACAGGATGTGCAGTGATGTCTATCAGCACAAATCAATCACAGTGGATACTTGATGGTATAAGTGTGTAAAAGGCTACAAAGGACCCTTCAAGGCCCCTTAGTCCAGTTCTACAGGTCCAGACATAAGTTATCTTTTTTTAGTATAAAATCCACTGCTTTTTCCCAATTGCACATGAGCTCTTGTTAGAATACTGTTCTGAAAGTAGATTTTGTGAATTATCCAGGTACTAATGACAGTTTATCAAGGGTTCATGGGAGAAGCTGGAGTCCAGGGAAACATTGGTAATGACCAAAAATATCCTTTGAAGTAAAGAGGTGTGATGAAGGTGGATCGTAACTGGAAGCTCTGCTCAGGTTTAGGTGAGTAGTTATTACTGTGCTGTAACTGCTACCAAAATAGCTGTATGCTGGTCACCATTGCTGATTTTTAGAGCACTGGTTTACATGAGGGGATACAACTTTATGATCTTCTAGTACTAAGGCATTCTTTTCTGAAGTAAGAAAAATGTTGAGGGTACTGAGCTGTGAAGGAGAGTGTTGAAAAGAGTGGTCTAGGTTGTCTTAAGTAAAACTTTTGATTTTCAATTAGAAAGAATCAGTTTGTGAGGCCTTTTTTTGTAGTCTTTTAAGTATTTCTGTCTTCCACCTGTCAGAGCGAAATTAGGCACATTGCTGAAATGCAGTTGAAGTGCCCAGAACAGAGAAGAAAAGGCGTAAATTGTCAAAGAGCAAAGTGATTTACGCTCTGTGAGAGAGGTGTGTATTTCCAGGTGTGCTGGAGGACTAGGGCTGCATGGAGAGAGAAGACAGTTTACTTGTCTCCTGGGAAAATGATAATGTTCTTTGCAAAAGCAAAGGAGAGAAATTTAGGAGCTAATATAACCACATTATCTTTCCTTAGTTTTGGGATATGTATGCTTTCAACAGCTTAAGACCTGGCATCACATACTGGGAAAGCTTTCAGAAAAATAAATATTTGAGATCCAGATTTTATATTTCATTTGAAATGTGGAGTTTCCAGGCAGAAGTGCTTCAAACATACTGTATTAGTACATTATAATTCACAGGAGAAAAAGTGATATATTTAGAAATCAGTACAGTTTCTTCTATTTATCTTGACTATTTGAAAAATGCTTTTACGTGGGTATTTTCCAGGTTTATATTTGCTTTTCAAACCCAATGGATTTACAGCATGTACAGGAGATAGACACATAATAACCTTAATCCTGGAAGACTCTCTGTAGTTAGACAAGTAGCAGTTTGAGTTTAATTTATTGCAATGCTAAGATTTGATAATAGTATCAATTCAAAGGTTAGAGTTGTATTATTTCAGAAATACCTAAACCGTGGCTTTTCATCTGTGTGTTGTTGGTGAGCTGTTAAAGAGCAGTTTCCATGCTGAGGCCATGTCAAGCAAGCAGCCCTATATTTTGGGCTGGTGCAGAAAATAATCTCCACCTGCATTCTGGAGTCATACTGGATTCAGCCTTCGCATGTACTGCTACCTAACTTCCTAATAGGTTGGTGGGATTCTTGGTGAGGCATCAGTCTAGTGTCTTGCGCATGCTCAGACTTCTTCTACCTTTCCTCTCTGACATTTATGGACAGAAGCTGATTTCTAGGTTCTTTCTATCACTGCAATAGATGAAGTAGGGAAAAAGTAATTAAAACCATCATTTAACAGGTAAATCTTGAGAATCTACTGTGGCATCTTAGTGCTGTTTGATATCAAAGTTGGGCATTTTAGATCACAACATTCTACAGGGGAAAAGAAAAAAGTTTCAGTTGTTCACTGTCTGTCACCTGGAGACTGAAAAGGGGCTGAAACAGCTATAAAGGGTGCATGGCTGTCTCCATCAGCTGAAGAATTAGGTACCTCATGAACAGTAAAATGAAAGCAGAAAAAGGAGGAAGAGAAAAAGAAGGTGACAGGATAGGAATCTGTTGTATCTGAATCTGCGCTCCAGAAAGTCTGTCTGCCAGCTCTGGAATTGCCATGGCATCTTTTGCAGTTTTGCTGTGCAAAGTTAGTACTCTCCCTGGATGCAGTGGAGAACTGAGACCTTACACCTTAAGTGTTTTGCTTTTTAAGTTGTTCATATATTTTTCAGCAGTTACTAGAATCCATGTAACTTGCCCATGCTTTTATCTCCAGGACAATGCTAATATCCTATCTCCACGGTAGCTCTACAGCAGGTAAGCACAGGTCAACTTTTTTTCCTTTTAGAGCTATAATTATCAATGCACAGCCCACTAGTGAGGAATAATATGAAGGGTACGAAGGAGATTAAAGTTCCCTTTCTTGGCAGTAATGGTCCTACCACATTTGACTAGGATTAGGAGAAAAGACTAATTGTACTTGCTAATCCCTGTCTGCATGCATAAATGCAGAAGCATGGAGTTCTGCATGTGGTCAGTGTCTCTTGAAAGCACATGTAACAAATATTTGCTCTGCAAGGATTTTAAAGAAGATATCAAATCTGTAACAGGAATCGAAACTGCAAAATACTTCTCTGCGGTTTTGTGGTGAAGATAATGTAGGAATCTCTGTCCCCCACCCCTCAATCCACGCTGTGATTTGGGTCTGAGATGGGACTGGATTCCTGTCAAACAGTGGCTATGTATTAGATCATCATCTCTGAAGTGCTGTTGTCACTTTGTGTGCAACTTCAATTAAATATTCATCACTATAAGAAGGCACATGTTTGACTGATGTACTGCCAGGAATTTTTTTTTTTATGTGTGCCCTTGTCACTTCTGTTCATGCAGCATCCCCAGTGCATGGTGGGATTATTCATGGTGAATTATTCCCTCTTTCATGCATCTTTTGCTGCAGGTCATTATCTTACTAAAGTGAGACCAGCACCTGGTGTATTAAATAAGGTCCTCTAGAGTTCATTTATCAACCAAAGACTGGAGCTGGCTCTAAACCTCATCTATAAGAAGGGAGTCAGTCACCTATGGCAGCTAGCAGTACCTGTGTGACCTTAAACTGCAAAATAGCTGCATGTGGTTTGCATATTGCTTCAAATAAGGGGATGCAGATCCCTGCTTCTTGTTTAGTACTGGTTATTGTGGGATTACAAACAGTTGAAGTGTTCAATACCCTTTAGGACTAGACACCATTTTAGGTGCTGTCATCTGCCCTAACCTGATATAATACACATCTTGAACACAGACCTGCTTCTGTGGAAGTCATCTGGGGTTTTTTTAGAAAAAAAAATTGTCTAATGATTGGACTTTCAGTATCAATGTGTATTGTCAGCTGTTCTCAGTGGAAACTTGTTTTGAGCAGAAGCCGTTGAATGTAGGTAGTATTTGAAGCTACACAAAGTGTGCCTGTGTGAGAAGAGAAGCATCTCTGACAGTTACTGTATCAACACAACGACACTGCTGTTTCTCTTTTCGCTGTATATAAATATGGGTCTAATGCAGGGCAGTGGGTGCTTTGTGGATCAATGGTCAGGTTGGGGAGACCTGGTAGAAGCAGTAAGAGGGCAGTCAGGACAAGGGCGCATGGCTGAAGCTGCAGTGGACAGATAGATCTGGAATTAGTTCACAGCCTCAAGTATACCTGTAGAGCTTAGAAGAGTTTGCACAACACCCAGTAGAGAAACAAGCCACTGCTGTTTATTTCTTTTCTCTAGGAGTACTGATTTCTACACAACCAATTTATTGATCTAAGAGTAATGAGATAAATGCACTGGAACCTACCTGTCATTAGGAGAAATACTTATGCAGCCTATTCCTGCTGTGCAGTCTAAAACCAGACAGAAGTCAAGATGTCATACTGTGAGATGGCCCTACCAAGCCTAATGTTTTTTCATAATGACCTGAGAACAGTATCCACTGAGAACACTGAATGAATCCCCTCTTTTGATGGGTGCTTTAGGTGATCATTCTGCTTTTGCAGGACAGTTTGCATAAAGCCATGTGACTGCACTGAACCAAGATGCGCTTTTAAAATGCTTGTCAGCATTTGCAAATGTAGTGGTAGGCATCTCTGCAGGTAGGGCTCTCTACTGGGATGCAATCCAACCTAGTTGAACCAAGCTGTAAGACAAAATCCTTGGAATCTCAGGTTGCAGACTCTTGATGCAGGAGCTACAGAGGTGGTTATAGAAGCAGAAAAGCTCCACCAACAGTATATGTAAGCCACAGTTAACATCCTGAGTCTAGGTGATGCAGTGCCTCATGATGTTACTTCCCCATGGGTCCACTATTAACAGCAAGTAAAGGAATTGTGTCACAGGCACCCACAAAAGAGACAGCAGCAGCTATCCAAAAATGCAGACTTACTGCAACCAAAATTGCCCAGCATGACTTCTGACAAGAAAGGCAAGATGGGAGAAAGCAAAGCATTTCACAGGAAGAACAGGGAAAGGGAAAAGTCCATCTACTCCAAAAGCAGCTCAAACTCAGCAAAAGGTTAACCAAGACAATATTTTAATTAGAGCCTTAACACTATAATACGTATATATAATACATATATATAATACAGTCTATGCTGGAATAAAAGTCTGAGTTCACTGCCACTAATACTCTTTCTGGACCACAGGCTTGAAGGTTGCTAGCTGACTTTGCATCCTTGTTGTTACCATTGTTGAAGAAACTTTAGGGAGGGGAGTTAACAAAATGGATGATATATTCCAATGCACAAAGGCAGCCCAGAAGGCCAATCAAATCCTCAGCCGCATCAAAAGAAGCATGGCCAGCAGATCGAGAGAGGTGATCCTGCCCCTCTACTCTCTCCTGGTGAGCCCTCACCTGGAGTACTGTGTCCAGCTCTGGAGCCCCCAGAACAAGAGGGATGTGGACCTGTTGGAGTGTGTCCAGAGGAGAGTCACAAAAATGATAGGAGGGCTGGAGCACCTCTCCTATGAAGACCGGCTGACAGAGTTGGGGTTGTTCAGCCTGGAAAAGTGGAGGCTCTGAGGGGACCTCATAGTGACATTACAGTACCTGAAAGGGGCCTATAAGAAAGCAGGGGAGGGTCTATTCACAAGGGTTTGTAGTGACAGAACAAGGGGTAATGGTTTTAAGCTAGTGTCTTGGTTTGAGTGAAAACAGAACTAATTCTGTTCAGTGATGTTACTTTTCAGTTCAGTTCTTCTAACAAAACTTTCTGAAGTCAGCAGCCTGTTTTCACAGGCAGTGTCTGCTGCCAGCAGGGATAACACCCCGTGTTTGGAGTTACTACTAAGGATTGATATGCAGACTGACGCCACTGCTGGATCTTGTGTACCACATTGGGGGGTGCAGGAAAGTGAAAGGCCGCACTGCAGGGAAGAGTGGACAGGGCAGGTGACCCCAAACTGACCAACAAGGGATTCCAGCCCATATACGTCATATTCGGTATAAAGCAGAGGGATCCGAAGGGTCTACGAGGGGCTTCCTACTCCTGGGCTCTTCTTCCCTCTTGGACTGTTTCCTCAGAGTATCCAAGGAGGACTCTGTCCATTCTGCCTTTGATCCCATGTTCCTGAATCCGGTAGCAGAATCCAACTCCTGA
>JANIJG010007150.1:100357-150035 GCA_024611175.1 Megaceryle torquata
ACAGCCTTCCCAGGGAGGTGGTTGAGTCACCATCCCTGGAGGTATTTAAGAAACAGGTAGACCTGGTGCTTCAGGACGTGCTCTAGTGGCAGGCGTGCAGCGGGTTATTTTGTGGTTTTGAAGTCATGTTTGATTGGGGTATTTAGGTGGTTTTTTGTTATGGGTATGATTGGACTCAGTGGTCTAGGAGGTCCTTTTCAACCATGATTATTCTGTGATTCTGTCATTCTGTAATTGGAAATAATTTTGTAAATATTTTTTACAAAACAGATTATTCTATATAATATTTTGCCTCTTCAGTCAAATTTCCCTTAGTGATAGTCAAATTTCCATGATTAGTAGCATGTGGATTTTGTATTATATATAATATCACTGGAGATTTTCACAGAGCAGCCCTGCAGGATAAAAAAAACAATTTAGAAAGCAGAGCTTTTGGAACTAGAAGGAAGTGATTCGTGACTATTCTTATGGTTAGATCTCACTCCTGGTTTCCAGAGGTCATGTTTATTTAAGCTGTTAGTTTAAAAATTTATTTGTGAGTCTTTTATGTTTTGTAAACTATTTTTAACACATATTAATATTTATTTGGAAGATGATGATAGAGGACCATTATTATTTGTTCAGTAACTGTTATGCTTCCATCATTATTCTCCTATTTTACAAGTTTTAGTTTCTCTGTCAGCAGCGATGGCATGTGAATTGGGCAATCAGCCACATATCCTTGGGTGTCAAAAAATAAATTGGGTATTTTCAAAGACATTGGTCTGCAAACAATTGATCAATTGAAATGTATTTGTATAATCTGTTTGGTTAATATCTACAGTTAATTCTACAAACATAGAAGTCAGGAAGATGTGATGGTCAAGTCACAAGTAGGAAAAAAAGGACTAAATTAAATTAATCACTTATTATCATAAACGATCATTCATCTCTGGGTCTGGCAAAATTGCATTTTACTAATAAAGCTAACAGAAATAGATTTTTCTTTTTCTGAATGCCTAGAAGAGACTAACAGTCTGAGGGCTTTAGTAAACCTGTATAAAGGACGTAAATATCTTTGTATAAGGGAAACCATTTGAAAAAGCATAATCTCTGGTAATACTGCAATGCTGGGAAGGAGAAGAAGTGTTTATTTCTTTATTTGACCTGTACTGGAGGAAAAGTGCAACCTTCCTTTTCAGTCTTTCCACTTGACTGTTTTGTGAAGATGTTTAAATGACATCATCATTTTGATATTTCAACATCTGCTCTTGGCTCTTCCTTTTGTCCCTGGGGATAGGTTATTCTGATTTTCATTTTTTCATTAGTTTAAAGTAATGTATTGAACCTTAACTGATAGCAGAGCACTAAAGCCAACATCAGTTCTGTACAGGCAGAAGCCTACAATGGTGTGAAGAGCAAGAGACAGCACAAGAGCACTTGGATTCTTGCTGCAGCCTGGCTGTAAACACGGGCAGGAAGTGAGAAGAGCACACGCTGTACACAAGTCAGGCATAAGTAGGCAGTCTAAGGTGGAGTATATTGTTTAGCTGTCATCAGCTGAAGTGGTAAAGTATTGTTTTAAGTTTAAGACAGCAGCATAGTTTTCAAAGCAGAAGGAACAACTCCACAGTTCAAGAGCCAGGTTGCACCCATGCTAGGGTTGCCTGTTTGTTATTGTCCCATCCACTGAAGGACAGCAGTGATCATGAGATAAGCAGCTGGGAGAAAGCAATCCATCTGGGGCCCAGGTGCTGTGGCTGGGTGTGTTAGAGTTCCAGAAAAAACTCATCTCTTCCAAACAGCACCAACCTCTGTTAATCTGCACAAGGAAAACTCTTCTGTGGCTGAATAGCATTTGAGCTCATTGCATCTTGCTGAGCATAACATAACTCTCATGGAGCTAGGGAGTCGTGGGCTCTCTTACCAAAATCCATAGCTCCACAGAGCATCCTACTTAGTTGCTATCTGCCTGCACTGCAGAGTATTCCTTTGTCCATACTTTCACCTACAGTGGTGACAGTGTCTTCCAGAGCCCATTTTGACCTGACAGCAAAGTCATCTCATGTATATTTCCTTGCTCAAAAACATTCCAGTTTGTTTGAACATGAGTGTGTTGATGTGCAAAACACTGCACGACATTTGCAGCTTTTTGGAAAAGGTCAACATTTGGACATAGTTCGGCCAAACTGAAATCCTGGCCCCAGAAAAATCAACAGTTTTGCCATGGATTTCATTGGGCCAGGACTTCATACCAGCTCATTATTTGACCTATTGAATTCTATTAAGCTGGTAAGCCTGAACTGTGAACCATGTGAGAAGACTCTCTCCCCACATTTTGGTTTCCGCTATATTCCATCCTGGTCAGAAATATTATAAAGCCCTTCCCTTCCCTTCCTTTTTTTTTTTTTTTTTTTTTTTTTGTCCTGGAATAGCTAGCTAATCCTGGTTCTAGTTCTGGACAGAACATGACAGTAAAGCAAGAGATGTATGTGTTCTTCAGTTAATGTAAAGCTGAAGATTTTAACTTTAGGTATATACTCCAAGTTTGCAAGTGCTCAGGTTTTGTGTGAGACTTCTAAGCTATAGGTTGTGGTATGCTTATGTGGGTACATCACACTTTAGGAAGTGATGCTGGAAGGATATAGATTAGCATGTTGATTTGTTATTTCATTTGTGGTTGTTCTGTCAGCATCACTATTGTTCAAGTATGACAGACACAGGCTGACTTTTTATGACTTTCAGACATATCTCACATGTTGTAGGTGTAGGAACCAGCTGAAAGGCTTGAGATCAGTTTCTAATCTAAAGGGTTCAGAACTTGAAAAACATGCTAAGTTTGGCTCTTGAAACCATAAGGCCTAAAGCCTTCTAAGTGTGCCCTCTCACCACAGAGCTCACTCACAATTCTCCAGTTTGTCTTCTAAATTTTCAAATCCGTATTTGCTATTAGGATTTGCTGTTAGGTAGCAGATGTGTTCAAATGGAATACAATTTCAGGAAGATATGGTTGTGCTACACTGTAGGCAGTTGTTGGTGGTGATTTATACCAGAGTAAATGCACTGTAATGGGTGTAGCTAAAAACCAGACAGTTGTATGCTTCCCAGCAAAACTAAATATGTCTGGGGGGTGACATAATCAGCTGTCTCTGTAGCAATTGTGAAAACCCTGATGAGATGAGACTGTTTTCTCCTGATGGAGACTAGGAACACAAGAGACTGGAGATGCTGCCAATCAAAAGCACAAGCTGGAGACGCTGCCAATTTTTGAAAGCTTTCGCAAAGCACCTGTGCATCTTACATCAGATACCAAGCACAGATAAGAAAGCTTGAGAAGCATTCACGCTGTAATGCAGTCTGGCAGAAAATGTCTCAACAATAATGCTGAAGAAACAGGAAACCTAGAGTTCTTGCTGTACAGTTAAAATGCTGGCCTTCAGATCAAAATAATAAAAAACCCGTTAAAGTCCTATTTTCAGAGGATCTAACTGCTTCCAGCTTCCATGGCCTTCCTTTGGAAATTGAAGGAGAAGGAAGACAGCAAAATAAAAAGTGTAGACCTCAGGAAGGCATATTTTAAAACTTTTGGAGATTTTGTTGGGAAGATCCTGCTCTGGGCAGATATAAGGGAAGTGTGATAAGAAAGATAAGATAGGTATTAAGAAACTAGAGGATTACTGAATATGAGTATACAAGCATGGCACTAACACGGAGGATTGAAACACAAAAGCAATAGCCCAAAATGAGATAACAGAAGCAAATTCCCTAAAGGGTAACAAGAAACACTTCTGCGGGTACACTCAGAGTAAAAAAAAATCTCAGGGAAATGGCAAAATACTGAACAGAAAACGAAAATGTTACTGAGAAATCCAGGTGCTGATTTTGCATCAGGAGCCAGCCGCAGGCAGGTAAACCAACACAACTGGCACCACAGCAAAGCAGTATGATCTGCACCTAGGATAAGTAGAGAATGGGTTGGAAAGGGCATAAAGAAGCCAACTATATTCAAATTATCAGGGCTTGATGAATTATAGTCCAGAATACTTGGAAAATTACCTGATGTAATTTCAGAACCATTTGTGGTTCTCTCAAGATAGGTGAGATATCAAAGAAAAGAAGAGAGCAAATGTAGGACTTCTCCTTAAAAAAGGACTCAGAACATTATAGAGAGATCAGCTTATTTCAGTTCCTGCAAAAATACTGGAAAAATTACTCAAGCCATTATTCATAAGTACCTAGAGGAAAAAACTATGGCTTTCTGAAGAACAGACTGTATCAAACCATATAATTTCATCAGCTGATGAGGTAATCCTTACCATGCTGTCAGGGAGAAGCAGTAAATGCCATATATCTTGATTATCATAAGGCTTTTGGCAGAGCTTTATGTAAGCAAAAAAAAGAAATATGGCCAAATGAAAAGTGAGTATCAAACTGATTGGAAACAAGGCTTGGTACTTACAGACAATTTGCTGTCAAAATAGAAAGATAAACTGAGCTCCCAAGTTCTGACTTCCCTGGCCTGGCACTGTTCATTACTTTCATTAATAACTTGGATGATGAATAGAGTCTGCTTTTCAAATCTCCACACAGCCCTGGGTGGGAGGAACTGCAGGCATGTTGGGGGATAGGATCTGAACAGTGAAAACTACAAACTGTAGAACTGGTCTTACGCAAAAACTGTAAAGTACGAGGTTTGCTATGCAAGAGCAGTCTGCAGAATAAGCACGCAGTGAGGAACAAATGAAAGAGCAGCTCTACAGAAGGAAAAAAGAGATCTGTGAGGACCCCTTAATGGATCACAAGCTAAAGACAAATCACTAATATCATGAAAAAGGAAATTGCCATACTGCACAGACTGGGAGACTGGGCTGAATGTTATGTGTAGTAGTCTTGTAGTAGCTTGGTTCTGCATCATTTCTGCCTTAGCTAGAGTAGCAAGTGGTGTTGGACCACTGTGTAGCCAGAAAGCTGTGCCCAGCTGGAAGGAGGTGAGAGGAGTGCAGTAAGATCAGAAGTCTGGGAAGGATTGCAGAGTGTGTGTTCACTCAGAGAAGAGGGGACTGAGTAGAGAATAGCAGATGTTGAATACACAAAAGGCTCCTGCAAAGAGGAAGGAAATCACGTGTCCTCCATGCCTGCTGAAGGCAAGGCAAGTAATGATGGGATAGCACTGCAGCAAGAGAGGCTGTGGTGTTAAAAAAAGCATTAGGAAAAGCTTTCTAAAGATAAGAGTACCCAAGCACAGCAGAAGACTGACTAGATGTTTCCATCTCTAGTGCTGGAAGCTTTTAACTGGTTAGACATCCATCCTGAGCAGTTTAGGTAGTATACAAATCCTGCTTAGGATCATGCCCCTTTTTCTATAGCCACTGGAAAGTGTGTAACACGTCACAGTGAGCAGATAGGAACTTGTAAAGCTTTGTGAATATTTTGTAGGTGAAGTCTCTCTGTCTTACTGTAAGATAATAAACATAGGGAGAATATCTGCACACGGCTTCCTGCCACCTGTGGAAAAAATGACCTGGTTTTCTTTGAAATACTTCACGTAAAAGGAGGTTCCTTGACTGTCTGGTAAAATTAACATACTACACAGCACACATGGTTTGCTCACTGGTCTGCCAAAGTCATGAAAGATTTTAGTGAGGACTGTGCTCAGTTTTGGAGTTTTTTATTCAAGAACAGTGTATCCAGGGAAGGAAACCCTGTTAAGATATGTGGTCAGGTTTATCATAGCCCTCCAATGAAATTATACACCATTTTACAATTAATGTTCTCATGAGTTACTGCAGTATTCAGCAAGTTATTACATATTTATTATAAATCAAATAGCAAGTGGCAGACATCAAAAGGTCAAGCTTACGAGACAAACATTGCTTGTTCACAAACACTGGGGGCTCATGCATCTGGATGTTTCTTTCATGGGAAAAAGCTTTATTGAAGATTTCCAGCACTCCTGCATTTCAGTTCCATAAAATCCAACAAAACAGCTGTTGTGGTGGTATTTTGAGTTAGTCTTCCTTGTATCTTCATCTGAGATTGGGATGTGTACATAATAGAGCAAGGCAACAAATGCAAGGCATCTGACACTGCCACATTCAGCCAAGCCACTCAGGAGAGGAGGTCGGCCAATGGCCCCACCATCACTGTGATGACTGGGTGTCCCTTATGGACAGCGCTTCTTCCTGCAAAAGGAGACAATCCATAAAGCAATATATGTTTTATTGTGTGTAGTGCTTATTCAGAAAAAAAAAAAAAAAGCCCATCCCAGCCCAAGAGGCTGACTTAAACTCTCATGAAACCTGTGATAGGAAGCTTTAGGAATAGAAATAAAAATAGCCTTGGGAAGGTCAGACAACTCCAGCTACTTATGATGTAATGATCCATCAGGGTTCACTCTGCTTCATTCTACCCCCAGTAGTTTCCTAAATTAGCTACTAAATTTTGCCCAGACTGAAGATCTTCAGCTTAGAGCTCTGTGATCCCTGCTTCTTTTACAGCTGGTAAGACCTTTCAGGAGAACTTGCCCTTCTCTAAGGTCATGGGCCTGGAAGCCTTCTGAAAGGTTTCCTGGAAAGATGCCTATGATTGTGTGATCAGAAATGATACATAAGGCACTGCAGTTGTCAACTACAATATAATATGCATCCTGCTCTTCTTTGTAGAATAAAGAGCACCTCTTTCTCTGGTATCCTCCATTCATCTGTTTTCTAATCCCTTCTACCTTTCTGTACTGTACAGGATCCCCTGCCATGGGACACTTTTTTTCTAGCCGCTCCCACATCTCTCTCCTTTTTGGCATATCTTAATTGCCTCATACATTTTTTTTTTTTTCTCTAGACTTTGCAGAGGCCCTTAGAAAAGGAATTTGTCTCTAGCAAGTTCTGTGGTTTCTCCTGCAAAGGACAGCCTGTCCCCAGGTCCAGCCAGCTCCTTGCAGATGTTTATTCAAACTGCTAAACTTTTAGAGGTTTGCCCACTTAATTTCTAGTTGGTGTTCTGGAGTTGTTTGCAGAATGTCATGGTAACAGAGGAAAACACTGCTGTGTCATTTCATGGTAAGGAAAAATCTGAGGAGCTGGGCCTGAAAGTCTCAGTGGTCTTCTTCACTCTTTCTTCTTCCATTTCTTGCAACCCTTCAGGAAAGGAATATTTCTGTGTCAAGAACTGTCCTCTTCAGGGGAACACATTCTGTGCAAGGTCACCTAGACATGATTGCAATGCCAGTAATGGGACACATCAAGATAGCCATAGGTAGTGGATATATTGTAGCTATTCTGCAACTTCTGGAAACAATATGGAAACAATATTACTCAATGACTGTATCGAGGGAGAATTTTCTGGGTGACTAATGTGATGAAAAAAGTTGTTAAATCTGCAAAACATAAATGAAATGTCCTTTATTGGCTTTTACCTACAAAGTTAGTTAATCAAATGTCTTTAAAAAGAATGGAATTGTGCTACTAAGATGAAAATTAAAAATCCCCCAGGATCTGATCCCTGTTCTTCCTGTCTTTTTGGTACTGCAGCAAACAGTAGCAATAACTTTAACAGAGGCATGAACACTTGTCAGAGTGCTGTTGTGTTCCGTGTGCTTACTCAAGCCCTCCTCTGACAAGTACAGCGGGGATCTTCAAGGTGCTATTTTCCACCAGTTTTGAATCAGATACAGTATGACCTTTTCTCACTGTCCGATGATACTTCTGAGCACACTGATGTGTCACACTGCAATATCATCATTCTCTTGGTTCAAGTGCAGACCCATGCAGCAAGAGAGGTGGCTTTTCAGCATCTTTGTGATTTGAGTCACAGCACCATAACAGCAAATAACATATCTTTTAATGCTGTGAACAGAGACCATTCTTTGTATGTCTTTAGTGTCTTTCTGGTTGCCAGGTTTGTGTAATTCTAGTCCATTTTGGAGCCACAGAATTTTATCTATAAGGCAGAGACAAATACAGACTGTTTAGAAAACCTGCTGTGTACTGTATATTCCCCAACTGAAAATAAACAGATAACATATGTCAAAAAGCTTGTTTTAGGTTTGCAATGAGTTTTGTACATGTTTATTTTATCTGGGCAGATTACTTCTCTGTGCAAATTACCTCTATCAGTTTCCTGTAACATCTCATTAGTAAATCCAGTAATTAATGTTTCCATTAGACTGCAAGGGATTCTAGCTTAGAAGTCCACCTGCTTGTAAGACTATAGTGAACATCAAGCTTGAAAGTATGAATGACTCTGTGCAGCAAAAAGGCACTATTTTCTAACCTGCAGCCCACAGAATGAGCAAATCTAGAGCACAGCCCTTAGATAACACATTGTAGGATCAGGATGGGGCTTTAGAATGGGACATGAGTTTTCATTTTGTTGGCTGCTACCTGATTGCATCTGACTGCACATTTTCTCTTTAATATAAACCATCCTTAACTGTCTGTTTGCCTAGCATAGACTAGTTCTGATTTGAAAATTAATCTAACCTATCTCCCAACAAATCCTTAGACATTGTGTTCCTGTACAACAGGAAAACCCCAGTGAAGCAATATAAACTCAGTAGTAGTAACAGGTAATGGCCACGGCTTAGTGAAGGGTGGTACTTTTGCTCTGGGGAGATGTCAGATGGATGTGGCTCTTACGGTAGCTTGGTCTTGTGCTGATTATCTTCTCTTCAGATTTGTTGCATACATGTATAGGCAAAACCAGGAACTGCTTCAGTGTGGGGAGGAAGGCTGGCACACAGACAATATGCTTGGACTGGACCTGCAGTCAGGCTGGCATGAAAGTCTCCTTTCCTTTGGAATGAGGCAAAAATCAGGTCTGTCTTTACCCCTGTATGAAGAGCAGGTCTTCCAGATCCAAAGACCTGCTCAGAAATTAGAATTTTTCTGCATATTCCTGAGCTGGAGCATTGCTTTTGAATTACTGGTGTCTTGTTTAATTTGATTTTTCAATTACTGATTACAATAGTCTACTCTCTAAGGGAACTGGGCAATTAAAAGGAATCTATTAATATGGTTTTTTAAAGTATCACTTTAAAACAGTGAGGCTAGAAATCAGAATCCAGAATACACATGCATTCTGACAATTAGGCCTTAAATGCCAGAGGTAGAAAACAAAACAAAACTGAGAAGAAAAGCAAGATGTCTTTCCTTTTACTCTTCCTTTTAATTTATTGTTACTAGTCCTCACCGAAAACTAACTGCTTAGGGGAGGCAAATGTTTTCAGTCTTGACTTTTTTTTTTGAGACTAATGCCTTAAGACCAAACTAAAAATCCTGGAGATGCAGCTGTGTCTCGGAATTCAAAGGTATCTCAGTAAAAGCACATACCAGTCTCTGTGAAGGGCCTTGTTTCAGACCAAAAGTAAATAGCCAATATCACAGAAACCTGCACAGTGATCAAACACTGGAAAACGTGACTGGATTTTTTTTTCCTTCATCATGAAAGAAGGTTAGACTTGTCTAAAATTGTCTTCTTTGTAAAATGCTTTAAGTTGGTGAATTGAACCCAGAACACAGATTTTAAGCCTTAAACAGTGAAAACACAAACAACTTTTCAGTTTAGAAAGATCTCTTGAGAGTAGCCTTTCCTGTTTAACACTGAAGAATTATACTTCAGAAACAGGTGATCTTTGCTGCCATGCCTCCCTTGTAACATCATAAGCAAAAATCTCTAGGCTTACTTGTTGTTGCTTTCTGTTATAATTTAACAACTTTTCTTAAACCCCATAGAACCTTTTGCTACAGGTAACAAAAAATCTCATCCTTTGCTCTTGCATTCTCTTTGTAGCATCATCTTTATCAGAGCACAAAACACTTATGCATATTTATTTATTTTTATTGTAAATACCTCAGTGATTGAAGTAAGAAAGGTCCAGGTCAACAAACAGACACTAACTGTCCTCTCCCAATTCCATTTCCCAAAATCCTTTCCCAGCTGGGAACAAGAATGAACTCAGGGAGCAGAGCAAGAAAGAAAACAAATTTTTAATTTATACTACACTTACTATGTAATGCCCCAGGTAATTATCTTTTCCTATCTATACATCTACTATTTTAGGTATATACTTACAAAATATAAGGCAAGCATCACTCAGATCTTTGACTTGTTGATGCTGCATGGCTTTCAACTCCTTGAATATTTAAGGGAAGAAGAATGAGTTTGTGGTTAAAGTACAAGTCTAGGAGTCAAGAGGTCTGGATTCTATTTCTGTGCTGTGCCACAGACTTCCTGTATGCCCCTGAACCACTCACGTGACCTCTTTGCGTTTCTATACCCCATCTACTAAATGGGGAATAATTGTTGCTTCATACACGCTGATGCTGTAAAGCTTAATTCATGCTTCTCTGAAAGTGTTTTGGGTTCCTCAGAATAAGAGCACTTCAGAAATTAAGCCTCATCTCAGTTTTAATATTGTCTGAGCTGTCTAGCTTTAATGTAACCACCTCACCCATAGGGAATGGTATTAGTAAATATCATCCTTATAATGAAAATTGGTTCTCTTTTTTCTGCCCTCCATGCCTTCTCCACTTCCTCCCCCTCTTTCTCTTCCAACAAGCTGCAGCATTATTAAAATACCTCCTCACCCCTTTGGACACTCAGCTGGTCACAAACCTGGGTGTGGGGTTTGTTTTATGTGGAGATGTGCACTCATGTTGCAACATTCTTTTCTCTGTCTCTGAGCAGGCAAATGGCTCTGCAGAAATAATAGAGCATATCTGTATTTGATTTAAACAGGCATTCCAGAACAAGCTGAGCATTTCAGGGAAATTATTAGTCTTTAGTTTCATTTAAAACAAAGGGATTCCCAGGCTCTGGCGTTTCTGAGGGCTTGGGACTTTTTAATCATCCTCTTGAGGGCTTCTGAAGGTGGAGAGATGAGATACAATGCTGCTGTTGGACATGAGTGTTTCAGTTAATGAATGATTACCAAATGACCCATTACTGAATCAGCATGATACAAAAATTACAGTGTTTGCATGTGAGAAGAGAGTGCTTTTTGGGAGCTGAGTGTGTTTTCCAGGCCTGATAACTAACCAAAAGTTTTTATTAGTGGTATAATTGTTTAATTAGTGCCATCTTTGTGCTAAGGCCAGATCAATCTTAAGTGTGACCCTGCCAAAAAGCTCTATCAGCTTTAAGGCTAGGCAAGAGCTGCAGAGACTCATCTGAGTTGTGAAATGCAGACCCTGATTCTGAGTGCAGTGGCTTATGTGTGCTGCATGTCCCAGTGACAGGGGTATGTCACTCTCACAGGAACTACTAAATCAGACTTCATGGAGTAAACACTGATGATGAACAGGGTGATCCTGCTGGTCTGTTGCACCATCCCCAGGGTTCAAGAACAGCATCAGGAGTGTGCGTGAGAGGAACGCCTTTACACCTAGAATACGATGCACCCCGATTACTTTGGACTACTCAGGTATGCCAGAGGACATGTATACAGTGATACATTGGTGAAGTCTCTATATAAATGCTCGTTTTTTCCCCTGAAGCCCCATTGTGTGTGGCTTAGGAAATGTATCCTTGCATTTAATCTGCACACACACAGAGGTCAGTGCTTTAAAAAGTCAATCACTACCCTGAGCTGTGTGAGATAACCACTGATTTTCAAATTTGTAAGAGCCTTCCATAAAATAACAGAACAAGTGTTGAGACAGTGTAGTTTGGAGGAGCAGCATTGCTGTAAATGAATTCTCAAAGAGAGATTGTCAAGCAGAGTAAGCATAAAGAAGAGGTAGATGTTTGGCATGTGAAGAGAGAAGGAGCAGTTTGCTACCAGTAGGTGTAAACACCAGTGCTGGTTTTCCAGACTTGACATTGTTTGAAAGACCTGGAGGAGCCTTCATCAGGAATGATAAAGAAAAAACAAAGGAGCAAGATTTGAAACATTCAGAGCCATGAGAACAAGGAGAGGAAATTGGAGCTGGCTGCAAAAGGGAAGGGAAACGGGAAGCCAGGATTAAGAAAGGACAGCAAAATTACTGGCAGAGTGCCAAGGTGTGACAAGTTCAGGGTCCCATATTCCCCTGCATCGGGTGACAAGTATCAGCTCTCAGTGGTTTATGTGGGGGTCGGCCAGTTATCAGGTGAGGACCATTTACTTACTGCCCATCTCCTCCTTTTCTCTTGTCAATTAGCAACAGGAGGTGTCAATGCCCTTATACATTATGCATGCTGTGGATATTAGCTGTCAGAGCTGCAGCCCTCTAACCATTCAATGATTTCAAGGAATGCAGGGCTTCTTTATCAGTAACTTTAGGAAGTTGCATTAATCAATGGGGGATTTATTACAAAGCCAAACGGATACATTTGTAGTATTTGGCTTGCTATAAATTGTCTCACACTGAACCTTTTCATTTTCCAGTTGGTATTCTCCTGAGGGTTAAAACATATAACTCTCAAAATGACAGGCTCAGGAGAGCCTGGGAAAGCAGTGATATTGCAAAAACTATGTGTCCCTCCTACACCTTCAGTACATTTTCCTCATTATCACAAACTATCCCCAGGAACACTTGATCTGAATTAACTACATGCTCTGCAAAATTTTAAAGATCTCTCTAGGCTGTTTCCTGCCCTCCTTATGCTCCTTTACTTGGGCAGATATCCCAGTGAGGGTTCATGGGAGTTTTGCTTGAGACATCTGTTGACATTTCCATTTCTGCTTTCTTCTTTTCAGACAGTGTTTTCTGCCTTTCCTCTGACTCCTTGTAATTTTCCCCTTGCTGCTTAGCGCAAAGTGAGGAGAGGAAATGACTAGATGATAGAAAGCAGAAAAAGAACTCTGTCAGAAAGGAGCAATTAGGACGAGGAGTAATGGGAAAGACTGGAAACCTGGTCAAAATTAATTTCCTAATATATCCCTACAGTGCTGGTCATGGGCAGTTTGGTGGGTATACTTTGAGTTCAGCTATCCAATTTTTTTCCCAGAGAATGCATCCCTTCTGCTTGTAGATGTCATTACCCAGGTCAAAGCTAGCTTAATTGTGATAGAAAAGGCAATCAATAGATTGCCTTTGGCAGCTGCCCGTAGTATTATTTCAGGTCTGAGAAGGTTTGGTATTAAAACAATGGTAGGTAGGAATTAAATTTCTGTAGGTCTACACTTTTTACTGTCCTTTCACAAGGCACCTATGCCTTTGCATATTGCCGACTCACTGCATCAGCTCAGCAGATTAAGCAGTCACTCAGAGAGAAATGGCAGACAAAATGAAAACACTATTCGTTCTTCTTGGTGGTTTGAACCACCCAGAGAAACCTGCTTTCCTCATCAGAAAAGGCACATCACACCACTTCAGCCAGGAAGCAGGTGAAAATCACAGATGTAGCTACACTTTTTTCTGTGATGATACATGTCCTTGTGTAGACATAAATGTGGCTCTGCACATTTTTTCTCATTTAAACACATCTGTTTTATTTCCCAAGCTGGGTTTTGGTTTATTTTCTTTTTCAATTTCAACATGAGAAATTCCAACCTATGTTCTTTTTGCAAATATTCTACTTTATGTTTGTCCTGCAGAGTAAGTGTTGCTTAAATATTTTAGGGATTCAATTGCTTCATCTAAGAATTTCTGTCTCCATGACAACCCTTCTGTGCTTTGTAATACCTTTGGTGAACATGGTGGAACTGACTATTATTTATTTCAAACTAGATTAACATTTAGCAGTGAAGATGCAAAGGGAAATAGAATAAAAAGAAAAATAACAAAAGAATTTACACTATTTTGTTTAAAAAACATTTTTCAGAACAACCACATCTTTTACTGTATGGGATGCCTGGTCATGACAAAAATACCTCATTTTTTTGTCAAAATTCACTTCTGGGCTCTTTCTGTATCTCACCTCTGTTTCCTGATACAGACAGGCTGCACAGTTTAGCCTTCGGTGTCCTCTCCATCTCCATGGCCTAATGTGTTTCACAGTGTTCTGTGAAAGCAAACTAAATTCATGTCAGAAGCACTTCCCAAGCATTATATAATTTATTTATTTTCCAGGCATCCAAATCAATTGCTCCTACACTGCAAAAAACAGAACTCTCTTCTTGCCTGGGATGATGGAAGACCATCTGCCACACGATGGAAGGCATAACAGGGTCACACAGTTCTCATGAATCTTAAAATGATCCCATATTTCCATAATTTGGAAACCTCAGTTATGCAGATAATAACCTGGCTATGGAATTTCAGATCTCTGATCTATAGCTGTGTTGGCTTTCTAATAAAAAAAATGCCACTTAAAATAATTTGGTTAAGTATTTTCTACTCTATCCTCATACATGCTCTTATGCAAAAGCTCTTTATTAATTAAACTTCTGGGCAGGATGTTTTTGAGTAGTGGCTTGATTTCTGGGTGCATCTGTAGATGCATCAAAACAAGGCCTTATTTTCATTTGTTAAATGCCAGGGTCTTTTAAAATCAGACCATGCAAAAGTAGTTAAAGTTGGCCACATCACATCACCTGCTGAGGGGTTTTGAGGTGTAATCTCTTAGTGCTTCCATACTTTGAAAAGCAGCAATAACAAGCAAAGACTCTGCCTCTATCTTCTCTTCTCCTATGTCATACTGGAACTTTCTCAGAGAAATAAGGAGCCAAGAACTATGTGTGGCCCAGGTATTCTGATAAGACATATCGATATAGCAGTGACATTTAGTATTAAAAATATCAGAGAAACCTTTTTTCCCCCCATCCATTTCAAAAAAGAGCATACATTTAGAACCTAAAATTTCACACCAAGTCCATAAAGCATGAATATTACCCACATGGATGTTTTCTGTTGTCTAAGCCACCCTTATACTTAATGTTGTTTCACAAAGCCCACTGAGATGCATGCTCTTCTGATTCTTTCTGTCTTGTTCTCTAAAGGCACTCAGCTCTGCCTCCTCCTATTCATCAAGCACTGTAGTGCTCTGTCCTGTAAGAGCTCCTATGATTTATAGTGTTAATGACTCCAGGTGTTGCTACCTTGAATATAAAAGCAATCTAATTAGGCCACCTTCTGGCTGAATCTGAGTTAGACTTTGGCTCAGAAGAGACGGGGAAGCCAAGGGAGTGTGTGATGTGATAGTGACTGTTGTAAAGAGCAGAAATGGCTGAACACATTTTTTAAAACTTCTTCTACCTCATTTTTCCTTTGTTTTTGTTGTTCCCTTGTGCTTGGAGCATCTACAGAAAATCTTGGCGTAATATGATATAGGACTTAAGCAGGATGATTATAAATGGATCTTGCCTCACTTCTGGATCCTACAGATGTTACTACATAAGGTTTAGATCTTCCTGATTGTATAATTTGATTTTAATGGTTAGCTACCATTGGACCATGCAAGTCCTACAGACAATAGCATCCTTTTACATTCAGAAACATCTGTTAACTCAGTGCTGTTGTACAGCCTGAACAATAAATGAGCAGACCTGTGTTTGAACACCAGCATTTTATATACGCCTGACAGACACCATTCTCAGGTGAAACAAAATCTAATATGTCTTTTCTCATTTGCTATAGCTCTTTTCTTTCCCTTGTCCTTCACGTTTATCTTTATTTCATCTACTACTTTTAGGGATATAAAATTTGAAAGCCTTTTCTAAGGGCTTAATGCAGCCTGGGGACCAAATATAAAATTCAAAAAACTGTGCTTTGCTGTTCCCTTGATGAGCAGGGTAGAACTGGCACCACTCAGAGTAATATTTTGGGCTGTCACTATTTGATCAAAGAACTTGGACTGGATCTGCCATTTTTAATGCTTTTAGGATGGATGAATCCTTTACTTCAGAAAGGGTTTCCAGTAACCAAGGGCATCTTTGAAATTTCTGTATTTACAGAGCAGTGAACTCTCCACGGTAGTGCACTTCAGGTACCCTTCAAGAAAGAAACAGGTTATGGAGCTCGTTGGCACATCCCCTCCTTTTCCTCCTCTAATTTGTGCTCCTTACGTGTTGGTCTTGTTTCTGTAGATTTCTATAGCTACAGATTTTCATAGTACTCAGTTTGGGGAACAAGCTTGAACTCAAAGCCAGCTGACAGTTTACTTACAGCTATAGGCTGTAAGGAGTAAGTTTTAAAGATCCCTGAGTTCTTTGGGGTTAGAACCACAGTATTACAATGTCAGATGAGTACATTTTATACCTGAAGTGCTGTACAATAAGCAGTCTTTATAAAACAGCATATCATATGTACTGTTAATGCCTGTAGATTAAAACAGCTGCCAGGCAGCAAAACTGTTTCATGCAGAAAGGTCAGGCAGACACTCAAATTTGGAACTTAAATTAATTCTGTATTAGAGACCTGCAGATCTTAAGACAACTTCAAACACAGAATCTTACAGAGGTTTGAAAACTAAATTCACAGTAATTGTGCTCAACCTGTGCTTAGCTCTGAGGACAACTACTTTTATTCTAGACTTGAAGAAACCTTGCCTGGTTTTCCAGTTATCTTGGTCTAATAAAAGTCATTACTGCTCCTTAAAAACACTGCCTCGCATAGTGTGTAGTTAGGTCATCGCAAAACAACTACCATGTGTGCTTGGAACACAGCCATTTAACACTTTGTTCTTTGTACTCATAGTGTCTCACTGCAAAACAGCAACAGTTAGAGCTCTCAGAGGAAGTTAGCTAGTACTGGGAAAGGATCATTTGTTTCTGATAAGCCAGCCAGCTGCCTACTTACTTTTCAAGTAAATCACCATATTCAGTTACCAGATTTCAGGCGTGTTTAGAGTAGTTATAAAAAGAATAATTGGACTTACTAACTTTATTATTTTTCTAACCATTAGTTAGAATTAAATTTAGGTTCCAATGAATGAAATTAAGGTTCCAAACAGAAGTATATGTTCACTGGAGCTAATTCTGAAAGCCATATATGAAAATTGGTACAAAGGTTCAACAAATTTAACTTCCCTGCCGTCATGCTCAGAATCTTTTTATAATATCACCTGCTCTCTGTATTGAATATAAAATTGCATCTCACTTGGCAATAGGTAGGTACATTTGGCAAACAAAATACACTATGAGCTCTAGAAGTTTAAAACATGCAAAATAAGAGAGTAGGATTCTCCATAAGAACTTTGCAAACTTTAATTTGCATTTCTGACACATAAGAACTTTTAAACAGCCCTCTGTGTGTTGCCACTACGCAGTGTTTTGCCTTTGATTCACACTGCCATTTATTCCATAGACAGTTCCCAAAGTATCAATATTCAGTGTTCCCTGCTTCTCAGCAGATTAAATCAATCTGCTCCCACTCACCTGCCTGAGACAAAAGTTATTTCATCCATGGCTGTCATATATTTCCCTGATAACATTTTAATGTAGTCCCACCAGTCACGACTTTCATAAACTTGATTTACTGTCTGGTTTATTGACCTCACTTTGCAAGGCTTTGCCTCCTTTTATAACAGCTGTGAACACATTGCCATAACAAGAGTTTGCCTTCTGTACAGCAGCAATTTGCCCTTTTATATTCTGAAATCTCCAGGGAAACCCTGATGGTGTTAATTTTTAGTTCCTGGGAACCTACCTTATACTCAAGACACTCTGGGCATCTTAATAAAAATCTAGCTAAGGAAATAATAGAAGGTAACTGAGCAATGTTCACTAAACCACCAAGACTATAAAGGATATTTTCCAAGCAAATTTTTTATTGAGAGTAATATCCTTGGTCTCCTAATGAGTAGGAATTTAAAATAGATACGAGATTACATTTAGAAACATATAGGACATGCACAATGTCACCTTTGACTACTTTGGTCATGCCAGTCTAGACCTTCATATTCTTTCATGTCAATAGCTTTCTATTCCATGTGCCCTTTGGAGTAAAGACAGACTGACATCTCTGCAGCTGAACAGCCACTCAAGAGCTGATTGGATCAATATCTATAATTGTAACCTCCCACTGTGTATGTGGAAATGGCAACAAGAGCCTACTACATATGCAGGGGTATAAGAGCTGGCAGCTAGGAAATGAAGGGAAATAGGATTGCAAGGGGCAGGAGGAAATGACTAAGAACTGTAGCAGAGGTGAGATCACACTAGTATATAGGCTGAGCAGCAGAAGCACAGAAAAGCAAATTCAAAGGTGTAGAGGATGTGGGAAGAGAAGGAAAAGTCCATAGGATGTGCAGATACAGAAAGCAGAGAAAATTCTTGTGGCTTAAATATCTTTTTTCTTATTGAAAAGCACTTTGGCTTGTTGAAAGTTTAAGGTAAAGAAAGCTGAGGCAAAGATGCAAAACCACATAGACAAAGAAAAAATATGGAAGTAGTCACTTGTGATGTCAATAGACAGTGCAGTTAAGTAGCTTCTGTATAAAAAAGAAAGATAAGAAGAGGATATCAGTGACAAATTCCCACCTCCAACAGTGTCCCTGGCAAAGGTCTTCCTTTCTGAAGGAAGGCTGTGATTTGTCCTAGATGACCAAAATTAATCAAAACAAAGAAAAAGACATACATTAGTTTTTTATGGAAATCAAGAGGAAGAAGCTTGAAAACAAAAGTTTAGTGGTTAGGGGCAGAGCAAGGGGCAGACAAGACCTAGGCAGCAGTGCTAACTGTAGTGTTTACAGCCTTCTGCTCACTCTGTTCACTAGCACACTGAACAGGCTTTCAGTAGAAGTTCCCAATTTTCTTTTATGTTGCTTCTTTATCAGCATTTTGATAAGCTGGCCTGTTGGCACTCTTGAACTGAGGAGTGTTGCAGTCAAGTGCCTCTTTTCATGTTACTAAAAGTTACAGCCTTCATCTACTGTAGAATTAGAAGATGAACTTTCAGAGGCAAATTATAAGAAATATCTTGGAAGCATATGAGAGCCACTTGTTGTTATCCAAGCTCTTAACTCAGCCCTGCTGTCCTGTAGTATATGCACAAGCAGGACTTCTTGTGCAGAGTGGGATGTCTCCTGGTTTAGTTTTCAGACTAACACATTCTAGGATAATATTTAACTGGGTCATAGCAAGAGGTTTGTGGATGAAAAAAAATTAAAAAATCTTGAATTATTCATATTCTGTTAGGAGAAAAAAAAGCCATATAATATCATATTATACATATTTTATCATCATAAGTGAGCTATTAAGCTGCATATAATTCTTGCAAGTCTTTGTTTTATAGATTAGTTTTACAAAGCATTTTGTGTTCCTACTGAACATAAACAGCCTCTCATACCTCCACCTACTACACCAAGTATTCTCCTGATTAATTCATGAAGTCTATAACATTTAAAAGGAACCAGGGAAAAGAAATGTGATTTTAAGCCCTCTCCTAGCTTTAGCAGGGCAAACTATCTGTGTTCAAGTCAGGAAAGCAGATTTCTTGATTGTTTTCACTCAACATGGTCTGTGGTGTTCTTTCATTAGAATCAAGTCTGGTCTTCTGTCTTTGCAAAGTACACAGTGGTTCCGTAGCTACACAATGGATGTGGTGGTGGCTCTCAGAGATTATCTTCATCAAGGCTAATGCTAGAAATGGTAGAACCATCAGGACAAAATCAGCCTCACTTCAAGCTTCCTCCACAGCTAGGTGAAATCCCAAAGCTCAGGTTTTCCCAGATGGGGGGCCATGAGCACCTTTCAGTACACTGGTTCCTAAGAACCAGCCAGGGCATTGTGGAGAGGCAAGCTCTCTAGGCTCTCCTAGATGCCCACAGTCACTCACAGCCACAACATGGCAAAAGGGAAGGACAGGCATTCAGTGGTGATAGTTATAGGCTCCCCGGGGCAGGTGAGCAGAGCAACATGGCCAGCTGAACTCCCTGGGTGCTCCTTGCTTTGGCCTCTGTTGGACTTTTGCCTCCAAGTCTCTCCATTAAGAGCATTTTGGGTGACTGTAGGCTAATGCCCAGGCATAGAAAGTAGCCCTGAGATTTCAAGGATGGGATGGTAGAAACAGAAAACTTCCACAGGGGCAAGGACAGATGTTTCACAACCACTTTAAGACCAAATATAACAATATCTCAAAGAGGTGCTCTCTTACCCATGGGTGTCTTCCAGGGCCCAGAGCATGGGATGCTCATGTGTAGTACATTGTTTTCATTTTCATGAAACCAGTTATCCCAGGCTGAGCCTGGCTGGCCACAGGCAAGCAACAGAGCCAGAAGAGTTATCACAGTATTTCTGATTGACCCACTGAAGGGGCGTACCAGCAGAAAGAAGGGGAAATCCCAGTCTCCCAAGACTTTGCATGCTCCAGGTTGCTAGCCTGCTCACAAAAGGCTGAATATAGGGTTTAGCCAAACAAATACTTGTTGTAAATTCATTGCTTATTAGTTGGGAGCTCTCAGAAAACCTCTGTCTGAAAAAGAAGATAGAAAAACAGCCCCCAAAACAGATTTTCGTGTGCATCTCATTCTGTATGTCTGGTTTCCTGATAGGCTATATGCATAATGCAGCAGCAGGGCACTAGGGTGAGCAGTATTGCTTTGGGAAGTATCTGGGTAACAAGATTTTGATATCTTTCTAATATATATAGTCTGTCAGGAATGAGGGGGGGGACAAGGAAAGATTGTCTCAAGGTGTTAGCTGTTGTGCCCTCGCCTACACATTGATATCTGTAATGAACAAGGTATCCATCCTCTTGCACTGATGGTGAACTAGGCTTCCTGAATGTTTCCATAGCACAGTTTAAAGTGGATGTCATTCTGCTAAATTAAGGAGATGTTTAAAAAGAAATCGCATGACGGTATGATTGGTATCATTGTCCTTTCCTCCCAGAGGTTCCAGGTGCTCTTAATACTCACTGGAGTGGTAAATACTCAATTCCTTCAGAAAAATCTGATAAATAAGGGTTAAGTATCTTCAACTCATAATTTCTGGTAATGTCCATTTAACTCAGGTGTCAGCTGAAGGGATTCTGCCGCTGTTTCTTCTGTTTTCTCTTAAAAATCCCACTAGATACCATAGCAACAGCTGGATCACATGCTCCTCTGGTCTGCTTCCTATAAGCAAATGTTAACAATACTGGCTAATAAAGTCTTAGCAAGTGTTGAACAAGAAAAGGACAGAATTCAGCCTCTACGTTTTTTTAAAAAAATAACTCCCAGCAAAGGTTTTCCATTATTTCATATGACACAGCTAAATCCAGGTCTGCAGGCAAAACAGTTTCAGGTTACTTCCTCAATAAAAAGGCCATCAAGGTAGCTGACATTTTACAGCAATTTTCTTCCCATCCTATGTAAGTGTTTCTTGGAAGTCTGACACTGAAATATGTTTCCATATTCAGATGTTTTTGCAGTGCCTGAGTGAATACTATCTCTGTTTTATTGGTGGGTTACTCCTGCTGTTAAACTGGTAACACTTTTTGTTATTTTTCAAAACTTTACCCTAAAGAAGGAATTCAGAAATATTCAGTCAGTTGAATGCTCCATGTTCTATTGTGATAATTATTTTCTGTGTATGTTGCAAACATTTTTTAAAGAAATACAGGTCAGTTTGGCCTAATAATTATGTCATTGTTTTTTAAATCACAGAATAAAGCTTTTCACATGTCAAGTGAATATTAATAATGCCATCGCTTAGAGGAAATATTCATAATCCTTATCCTTGACTAATGCAGAAAATCTATGTACAGCCTTATTTATATTCATATTTAGGCAAACAAACAAAAAAAATTTCTCTCTTATAATCAGATTTCTGCTTCCAAGTATCTCCCATAATTTCCCCTCATATAACACTAAACCATATGTAGTCTCAGCTATGTCATATTCATTAGGTTCAAAACTGACTTGCCATGCAGTCTGCAGCTATGCCAGACATTGTGTAATCAATCTGTACTTTAATGATGAGTTGGTTCTTACAAGGACAAATAAATCATACCTCCATGCAGCAAGGCAGAAGGACTAAGGCCCAAAACAGGGAAAGAGAACATTACATTTATTCCCTTACGCAACTAGATGGAGTTTTAGTAAGAAATCAATGCTGATACTTCTGATGAAACTCCAGAAAAGATTCCGTGATTTGTAAAATCTGAAGTGGCTCTGAAATTGCAGATGCCTGTGAAGTTCTTAGACTAATACTTGTTTATAGTGTCTGCATCAATTTAGATGCAAAAAGGATCTAATTATTTTCCTTCTGTTTTACAAAGTCTCTTTTCATTACATACCATCAAGTTAGAAATCCGGGGAGGAAATCTTAAGTAGTAATGTTTGTTGATTATTTTTGCTCTCTTTTCTTTCTGAAGACTAAGGAGTACATGTGTGTGCCTCACAAAGGGTTTGCTTCTGCCACCCTTTTGGTAGTATTACAAGAAATTTTTGGTGATTACTGGAAATGCTCACTGGTAAGATCAGAGTAAGGGAAATAGTCTCCAGCCAAGTAAAATGACAGCCCCTGCTCCAAAGCCTGAGATCACCGCATAGCAAACTGCTTGACAGGCATTTGCATGCATGGCTTCTATAGGTCTGAGGCAGGCTTTGAGCTGTGTATAGGCAGTGGTGCTTTAACAGGGTGGGCATGAAGGGTAGAAGGAATACAGGATAGTAATAGCTTTGTAATGCTTACTTGGTTGGACAGATGCAGGTTCAGATGGGACAGTATCTGGCATTCGCAGGGTCTATGTCTGAGTCTCTCCTGTGTGTGTCTCTGGGAGAATGAGACAGAAATGGAAGGGAGCATCCTGGCAGGCAGAGAGGAGACAACGAAGGCACAGAGTATCTCAATGCTCAGAGCAGCTCAAGTGTGCTGCCAGTCTTGTCCTGGACTGCCTGTCACTGCTATAAGCTGTTGCATAGCTCCTCACAAGCAAGCAGTCTGGTGGGTGGCTCATGCTGCCTGGCCTCAGGACAAACCCTCTAGGCCAGGTGGTGCTGCCCTTTGTGGGAAGTTGAGAAGCATCCCTGCCCATGACAGGGAGGTTGGATTAGATGATCTCTGAGGTCCATTGCAACCTTAAGCCATTCTGTGATTCTGTGAGGCTATGGTCCCCAGACTGTTGGCTCAGCATTTCTCAGGGGAACAGCAGATGAGGTTGAAACAATGACAGTGCTCTATGAAAAATGAAACCAGTTCAGGGTAGGAAGATGAGCTGTTCTGTACAATCTGGAGTGGATGTTTGACCCTGCCCTGCCACCAGGGACACCTCTTCCCCTGCCAAACCATCCAGCTCCTCGAAGGATACAGGCACAGGCCTGTAAATTGATATTGCACTTAAATATTACAGGCTTTTCACCTTCCGCCTGATTGCAGCTGACTTAAGGAAAAGCAAGTCCAGAAATCTAGTTCTGTCTGTCTAAGGGTTGCTGAACAACCAGACTAGTTTAACTAGGTTAAAATAGAAATTAACAGGCATTGCCCTGGGGATGGTCTTATAAGCCATGAGTGAAGAAAATAGGCAAGTAATCATCAGCAGCTCCTAGGAGATAGATTGCATGCAGATAGACAGATTTAAAGTTGGCAATAACAATTGCATTTGAAGTGGAAACAATTTTTAAAATTTTCTAATTGTAGTCATTGTGCACAAACATTTTTGCTCAAAACTCCTAGGCAGACCTATTATGTTATGTTTGTGGAAAGACAAAATAATTCTTAAAACATAACTAGAATCACAAAGAGATTGTTTAAGCTCTGATCTGTTTAGTGACCATTCAACACCAGAAAAATCTTTTCTATTGCATTCTGTGGCAAGAGAAAATCCCAAGAATTGTAACATGTGCAATTAACAGAGGGTGAGCATTGCAGCTAGTATAAACCAGGGTGGCTACTACTTAGGGATATGCTTACATCAGCGGAGGGTCTAGCCCCAAGAATACAAAATAAGATTTGTTCTGCAGAATGAGACTACTGTAACTGAGGATCCCATGACTAGCTTTTGTATGGTGAGAAAATGCAGAGTTAATAGGATTTTGCTATTAGTGAATTTGATCTGATAAGTGTGCTTTATTTCATTCCAGAGCAGCCTGGCAGATATTTGGCGTTGACAAAGCAAAAACTGTAAGAGCATTTCTTACCTATTGCAACCATTTTCCTAAGTGTATTGTTCCTCCCCAGGAAACGGGAGCTCTGGGTGCCAGAGCCTGCGAGTGGCTGGGCTGTGGCAGCACCACAGGGTGGCCCTGGGTGGCCTCACCCTGTAGAGGGTGTCCTGGAGTTGAGGCTGCCAATTCAGCTCTGGTATCATCACTGTGACACTCCTTACAAATGTTGAAATGCAAACCAGAAAAACCAAGCTGCACCTCCTTATTTCTTGATGAGTACTTGAAATAGGAATACTCTGACCTAATTTTTTTTTCAGTTACTCCTGTCTTGATATTCCTCTGTAGAAAAAAAGTTGCATGTCACTCTTCACAGCAGCCTTGGTCTCAAAGACAGAGCTGGATTCAGCTCAGCAGCCTTACACCAGAGAGTATCCACTCAGCTGCACTGAAAGCAGGGATCATTTGACAGTGGCCCAGAGCAACCCTTCTCAAACCTGGGAAAGCACAACTCAAATAATAGTCACCACGTGCTTTGCTCTTTTCATGTTCTCTCTTAGCTTGGCACTGCTATAATAAAAAGCCTCTCTAGACGATAATGCACACTATGTGACATTCTTCCTGCAATTTACAGAAGCGAAGGACACTAGTAAGGTCCAAGAATAGCAGGCAATTCTGCTGCATTTGAAGATACCTTGGCAAAGTCTTCTGATAGATTAGAATAGAAAGTAAACAGTTTAATACAATCCCCAGGCAGCATCACCCACGTCTGACTTTGTAGGTGAAGCCAATCTCTGGAAAAGGGCTTCACTTGCACAGCAGCTGGTGCCTCTGTGCCTTGGGGCAGCAGAGCCAAGAAGGGAAATGCTGCAGGGGCAAATGCCTGAGCCCTGTCCAGGCTGGAGGGAGGGCCAGTGCTCAGCTGGACACAAGTGGGCCCCAGGGAGCACCCTCAATGCTGGCTGTTCATGGGCATGGCTCTCTTCTCATGTAACTGTTTGAGGACCGGGTACAGCATCCAGCAAAGCAGAGTGTCTCCCATGTTTTATAGAGCTGTGGTTCTCACACCTACCAGCTGCTGCATCCCCTCACGCACAGTGCTTTCCCTGTTCCTCTGAAGCAAGGACAGCCTTTTCAGCTGCCCCCTCTCCTTAATTGTGGAAAATCCACAGGCCAACATTGTAACACTTGTCATGACAAGATAGGAGCTTTTGTCCTGATTGAACTTCTTTACCTCTGTCTCTGAGGTGTTTAGAGATTCATGGGAGGAAAGCTGCCTTTTCCTAATACCTCATCCGATGATGTCACCACAGGGCAGATGTTTTCTGCAGCAGCTGGGCAAAAATAATTAGTATAACAGCTATAAGCAATCCTACACTGTTTTTTCCTCAGGAACAGAGGCCTTAGGTTTTGGCTGCCTGAGCAGCAACTTGAAAAAGTGGAGTAGTCTGAAGGATCTATTACACTAACCTGGATGTACCTTGCAGTACAGTTTGACTATTCGACTCATTCAGAACACCTATTTTAAACCTCACTTGATTCACAGTTAATGCCTTCTACTCCTCCTTAATACCAGCATGAGTAAAATGGGGGCCTTCTGGAGGGGAAAACAGAAGTTATCAATCTGTTCTGCAGACTGTGGTAGCTAGATTCAGAGGGGCAGCTCTTTGTCAGAGTGGATTTTATTTTGTTCTTCATGGGTTACAGCTGCTCCTGAGCAAACTTTTCTCTCCTCTTATTTGCACAACAGATTGCAGACTTTTCAGGCTACTCAGATGGCAGTCTGGTTGAACATGAAATCCTTGCCACCAAGAGGACTCTCATTTGGCCCATAAATAACGTTACTGCTAAATT
The DNA here is from genome assembly GCA_024611175.1 of Megaceryle torquata. Taxonomy (NCBI): domain Eukaryota; kingdom Metazoa; phylum Chordata; class Aves; order Coraciiformes; family Cerylidae; genus Megaceryle; species Megaceryle torquata. Next base: position 126,077 of record JANIJG010007150.1, read on the forward strand.
TTTAAAAGAAATAATAAATCTTCCACCCTCTCTGTCTTCCATCCTCCTGGGTCTGTGGAATACACATCTGTTTTTCAGGACAAAGACAGATTTATGTAGAGAACTAAGGTGCATGTAAATCTCTTCCCCATGTACGCTGCCTCCTGCTATGTTGAATCTTGTCCTTGATAAGAATTGTCATAACATCCAAAACATTTTAGTATTGGTTGAAGAGACTGTGAAGTCATTCCTCTGTTGGGTCTCTCTAAATTGGAGAAGGAGTAAAAACTAATTCAGAGATAGCATAACAATCAGTAACAAGTTCATACAGATCAGAAACATTCCTACTGAAAGCCTGCAATCTGTTCCTCTACAGAACTCCTGTTACTTATATTGACAGAAGAGAAGCACCTCTGTATCTGTATGGGATCTTCAAAACAGAGGTTCTTAAAATTCTACCACACTCCCATCTCATTCACTTGAATATTGCCTCCTGTCTTGAGAAATCTGACATTGCTCTAAGGACTTACTCCTGATCCATAGAGAATTTTCATTATATATGATACAGACGCTTCTCCAAGTTTACGCTTAGGATTTCCGGTTTCAGAACAGAGTATAAGTGCCAAGAGGAACAAGTTCATGGCAGAACATAGCTCTAGTGAAAAATGGGAAGATTATTGAGCCACATAAGAGTATAAATGCAGAGACTACACTGTCTTAATCTGGTGGTTTCCTTCAGCCTGGATGTGGTTGTGGATAGTATCACTCTTCCCACTGGGTTTATCTTAGAGGGGCTGCCCCTCCCTGCTTCTGTAAAAGCAGAGAGGGGAATGACTGAATCTATTTCCCACTGCTCATACAGAGCCCAGCTTCTCAAAGCAGGAGCTGCCACACTGCAGCAGAGTTCATGAGTGGAAACCCAATATACACTGACTATGAAAGAGGATGATGCACCTGGAAGCATGTGTATCTTCCAGGATGACCATGGCAATCTAGGATTGCTCAGTGACTTTATCTTGGGTGCTCAGTGACTTTTGTCTTGGGTATTCAGGAAGGATGGCAAAAAGTGAGAGATGTAGTGTATTGTGGCTGCAATGTCTTCCACTCCAGCCATGCAGAAGCTGTCCATTCATAGAAGGGCACCATTCCTCACTCATGCATGCCAATTCAGGGGATAAAATTTCTCTCACTAAAACAGGACCTGTTGCCTAACTGCTTTGCCAGAGAGGTTCCTTCTATGCTGAGTGAATCCAAACGCAGAGGTCACCAGACTAAGACGCTGAATGTAAGCTTCATTACCTTTTCAAGAAAGGGTCAAACTGTTATCTTGTAAGCAGTCACCATAGGAAGGTTGTTTTCCTGTATCAGCACATCCCATGAACGGCAAAAACCTGCAGCTGGCTCACCAGCCTCTAGCTGCCAAGTCAGAAACTGTGCCAAAAGTTAAACCCACCATTAATTATTCTGGGTCTGAGACCACACAGTATACCCTGTCTCAAACACCAAAGCAAGACAGCAGCTTCACTCTTCAGAAACAATTTAGCCCAGTATTACCAGCATACTGATAAGCATCCGTTAGCATGCTGATCAAAACATAGAAAGGCAAAGAAGCTAGCAAGTAAAATTAAGATGCACAGGGCAATGAAGAGTCCTGTTCGCCTTCTTGATTCATACTGCATCAAAAAAAAAGGAAAAAAGAGAGGGAGGAGGGATGACTTTTGTCTTTTTTTTTTTTTTTTTTTCTTTTAACACAGCATTGTATAGAAAAATAAATCTCTTTCATTTACAAGATCTTGTTTCTTGGACAGTTAAATCTTGCTTGCCTCAAACAAATGAGTAATCCAATTGGCTTCAATGTGACAACTCCCAAAAGGCAAACAGGATTTGACTCCCTCCAGAATGTAGTACACAGATTTTGTGAATGAGCTATTTGAAACTCTGGATACTTTGTGTGCTAGCTTTTGTGTAGCCCCATAAACCCCTGACGACAGTGTCAGCCAGTTTTTCTTGTGCTGAAGGTTGAAACAGCTTCCAGTGGCTCTAAATTTAAACTCACTACAAATCATAAATTTGTCCATGTTGGTTTTGTAAGATGGAGACAAGAGGGAGAAGGAATCAGTGTCTCTGAAAGCAGTAGTTAAGGCCACTTTAACTGGATGTTTTTATTTCTTGAGAACCATGTAATCTCGTAGAACTCTTGCAAACTTTGAGCCCTGTATCTCTAATATGAGAAAGCAAGAGTGATTGAGCCATTGTATAAACTTTCCCAGTTTGCTGACACTGCGGGCTTTCTCATCTCCTCACTGACTGAATTTCTATGTTCTTACTAAGCTCTCTCTCAAAAAATCAGACATTTGAGCTTGAAGCTTGTCTCACATTTGCTACTGACAGTGCAGGCTGTTTTCAGAGTAGCCTGAATTTCTTTTCTTTGACACCTGATTGCTTCACAAAAGACAATTAGATACCTCCCAGCACCCACCTACAGCACTTGCACCACTACAGGAGGGAGCTCCTTTCAGAAAAATGTTCATTCTGCCAGGCAACCAGATCAAGAAAGTGGTCAGCAGTCCCTATGCATGAAACCAATCCAATGAAAATAGCTTCAATGATTTAACCTTGAGAGGCAAAAGAATGTGTGAAATCACACGCTGGCTATTTAAAAACATCCAGATGTGTAGAGGCACTGACTCCAAATAACAAGAAAGAGAAATTTGCAACAAATAATGTGCCAAACACATTGTATGTTGATTTAACTATACCCAAAGACAGACTTAGTGCCATCAGAACTTACATGTCTTTAGGTCCTCTACACTCTCTCTGATTACTCAAATTGCAGTTCCCCACTGCCCCATATACCCTAAAAGGTAGCAAGGCTTAGGCAACTTGCATTTTTAGAAGAATATTTTAATCCTCTTTTTTTGTGTATGTGAAAGTAAAGCTTACAGAAGGAGAGGGGGAGTGGAGAGAGTTGTTATATAAGCAGCGAGGAAAGGGAGTTCTGATTAGGCTTCTACTCTGGGCTGCAAAATAAATAAAGAAAATTAAGATACAGGTGCTTACACCAGGACTGAGTATGGCCCGAGGTTTTGTTTCGTGGACACTTCTTCCCTGATAACACAGATTGTGGCACGGGACTCATCTGTGCTACAGTAATCAAGCTATATAGCACTACTGCATACAGTATGTCTCACTGGGAGTGTACTGAAAACTGACCTAGTCATTTTTAATGTGTGCTGCTCATTACTAAATTCAAGCATCATATTCTAAAGAAAAGTCTTTGTATTCAGAATGGGCCTCAAACCAAAGTGCTGGATGTGAATACCTTCTGTCAGCTGCACCAGATTTGATTTAGGATCCTTTTGGAGCAAAGGACTCTGTATTCAAATGCTCTGCCCAGAACGTGAAGTTGACAGCAACTACAGCTCTCTGACAGGCAAAGGGCACTACAGCCCATCTTGTGTCTTGTCCTTGTCAGGATAAAACACTGGAAATATAGGGCACGTTTATAAGCTCTGCCATTCTCTCCAGAGAAATTTCACAGGCAGTTACTATGTAATCCATGACTATTTGAAGAAGAAAACCATTGCACACCTTCTTAAATTACTTACAAGGACTTTGATTTCTGTAATATTATAGCTTTTATTTTGGTAAACATGAAACAGACTCTCAAGCCATGAAAGAGCAAATATGATTTGAAAAGAACACAGAAGTCATCCACGAGCTAATTTGCTCTTTTGCCCAACTAATATGAGATAGCTCCCTGGAGTCTATTTTCCTAAGATTTTTTTTCTCCAGTCTAGTCAATTGTCCTAATTAACAGATCTCAGTAGATAAAACCCACAAAATTAGAATAATCCAAAGCTCATGGTATGATCTGAAGTTCTTTCCAGTTCCACTGTGTGAAATTTGCCTCTGAACAGCGTGTGGGAAGTCCTGAGAGCTCAGTTCCTGCAGGGACTGTGTTGGCTTAGAGGTGGGCTGTGGGAAGTTGAAGCTGTACAAGGCTCTACAAACCTCATCCATCTGAGTCTCCCAGATTTGTGGGGGTGTTTCTGTGTTGTATGGAGGGCATTTCTAAGACAACTTCTGGGAAATTACTGCTTCAAATCTTGGTCATTGGAACAAGGTATTCCAAATCCCCTAGTTAGCCCTACAAATATTTTTCTTTCATCTTATAAAAACATATAAAAAAATTGTCTTAAAGGTCATAAAAGACAAAACAGTGCTCAGCCTCCCTTTCCTGAAATCCCACTGATGTAAACTGGAGTGTGATTCTGGTTTGAAGGTCATTTTAAGGGCCAGGAATGAGGCAGAAGTTTTACAGTTACAACCAAGACTCTGTCAGGGTTAAAAACTTCTGCTTTCAGAACTTACAGTGCCATATAGGAAGAGTGAAACGAGTTTGTAACCAAGAACCCAACTAGTCAGCCAACAGGCTGCACTTAACAGAAGTTTCAATCCAGGAGAAAGCTGTTGATTTCTTTTCTGTGAAAAGCAGACAAATATTTCAGTAAAAACTTCCCTCTTTTCAACAAATACAAGTCTAGAAGTGTTTGAGTTTGTTTTTGGGTTTTTTTTTTCCAATATCAACAGCCAGTAAGTGCCATAAACACCTACAAGAACAAATACATTTGGAGGAACAAAAAGCAGCCTTTTTGCTAGAAGATAGCATGAGTTCAGCTGAGATGCTGGAGCACGTTTGATGGCCAGTGCTGCTGCTGGATTCATAATCCTTTCCAGATAACTCTTTGAAGAAAGAAAGCTTAACCCCATTTGACCTATGCTTGCTCAGGGTGTCTCTTGCACTTCAGCAGCTTGAGCCACATACAAAGGACCTTGTTTTTGCAATGGTTTTGATAGATTTTCAGGGACAGAAATGTGCCTGATACCAAGGGGGGGGTCTGCTGCAGTTTGTGCCTCTGGAAGTTGACTTGCAGTTCGTTAACTCTAGTCGCAGCTGTTGGAATCCGTTGTGCCAAAATAATGAAATGCAGCCCTGATTTCCTTTCTTCTGGGTCAGGTCCTGACAGCAAGTGACGTTCTCAGCTCTGAGAGCAGCTGGGGTCACTGGCTCTCAGAGAATTAGGCTCTCTGTCTCCTGTGGAAAGTCTTTGGTCTGTTGTGGCTGTTGCTTTGTTTTTCTAGTGATGTGTATTTTTATACATTCTATAAAAACAAACACAGTTTACCCTTCTGCCACACAGATCCCTTGCAGTCCCTTGTCAACAGTGTCAAGCCAATGTTACACTCAAGCCCTGGAATGACTCATTTTTTACAACTGTGGTCTTCTGAGAACATTACAAAGGCTACAGCGGAAATGGTTGAATTCAGAAGTATTTCCTGCATCACCATCAGTGGCTTATTTTTCCTGGGTCTCCATTTCCTTTGCTTTTCCAGGGGTTTGGGTGTTCTATATTTAGCCAGTTCACTGAAGCACACATGGAGAACTGAACTAAGTGCTTGTACAAAGGCTTTTCCCTTGAATTTCTACCTTCATAGTAGAACCCCCTGTAATTTGACTGTCTTGTTACTCCCACTCATCCCTGCTGAATATAACTGCATAAAATTTTAGCTGTGCACATTGCATTTTTAATTCACTGTGTGCTTCTCCCTCAAATGAGAAGCAGATGACATCTGCTGCCAGGGTGACTCAGCATGTGAAGAACTGCAATCACAACCCAGCAGCCCATGCTAAATAACCTGACCCATTTACTTCAAAAGTCAGTAAAATCTAAATGCCAGATATTAGATTAAGGTGTGGGTGGGTGGGGATTGGAATGAGCCTAGGAGAGGTGAGGAAAGGGACAGACTGTGTCTGTGAACTACGTAAGCAAGCTCTGGAACAGAGGGCAATGCGGCAGTGGTGCTTGGACCCCTACCCTGCAGTCCTGGGTAGGGTGCTTGCTGATTTGTAGCCCACCCAAACAAAAATATCAGGCCTTTAAAGGTATTACAGCAGTTGAAGGGGGAGAAAGAGATATGCAGGGGCAGACCATGGGGGCCTGTATAAACCTGCCTTCAGCTGCAGGAAGTATAAGAGAAGGAATGACTGGTTACACAGGTGGCTCAGACAGGATAGCCTGCGGGCAGTAGAAGCTCTCAGGAAGCAGTAGCTGCCTTTATCTGCAGCAGTATTTTGGGAGGGAGAATAGAGGACACTATCCTTGCACAGGCTTTGGCATATGAACAAAAGACATTAGGTAGCCAGCAGTTAATCCACTGAAAAGGTGGATTTCCTCACTTTATATCAACATACTTTCATTTCCAAGTGGACAAGATCTTTGAAGAGATAAGAGATTCATAATCTAATGCTTCTCAGTCTGCCTGATCAAGCATAATTTTACAGCAGTGCTTATCAATGTCCAAACTTGTTTTTCATAGGAATGTGATGTACTTATAAGGCCACGTTTGGTGGCTGCACCTCAAAAGGGCCTTCCTACGTGTGTGGATATATTTATTTTAGTATCTTCACTGGAAGTTGCTGATTATTTACAAGCCTGGTATAGGCGAACTGGGCTTAGTGCTGCTTTCTTCATGTATATAACAACATTGTCATATATGTTTGTTATTTTTTCCTTGAGAGCAGAAGGAGTTTTCCATGAATTTCTAAGCTAAATCCCACCCTGCAAAAAGGTTTCCTTATTCAGAGATGAAGAAACTAAACCAAGAAATGATTCAGTGGTTTTTCCCTAGTTCACACAATGACTTGGAACCAATTTCTTGTCTGATGGAAGAAGACAGGTTTTGTAGTTGAATCTAGCGGCAGGAGTCCCTTACCCTTTCTGTCAGCTACAAGTTACATTACAGCTACGTACTTCTATGTGCCATCTTTTTAAAGCAATGAGGATGAGTTCTAAATTTATAGTGATTCTGTTTGGAAGAATTAATGGCTGAAGTGAAATGCCTAATGGTTCCTGGAGGAGTAAAAGAATAAAGAATTTGCAGGTTCTGATCTTCAGTCAGAAAGCGCTTTTCTCCTCTATCAATGTGACTCCAGTGTCAGGGATCTCTTTTTTTAGGATCAAAAGGTCCTAGATTACTTTCCCCTGAGATCATTTGCAGAGATCTCTGAGAGTCCTGGTGGCTTTGACTGTACAGCATTGCAATGTGCGAGTGAGAAGACGTGAAGGCAGCTGGCATTCATTCCAGAAATACATGGGCACTGAACTTTGCCAGGGCCACGCCTGGGAATGTCTCAACTCTTCCACTGCAGGGGTGAAGAAGCACAGACTGTTTCTTCCTTAAAGCTGGTTAGTTCAATTTGGCAAATTCACCTAACTTCCTTCTTGGAAAACAGTTTTGTGCTTTAAAGGTCCTTACCCTTCATAGGTGTCTGAGCCTTTGTACAGACTCAGTCAGATAATGCTCTGGGAAAGGTGGGCTGTTGGCTGTGATGTATGTGACAAAAAGTCAGCCACAAAGAGGGTTTTAATTTCAAAATTCCACATCACATACATTAAGAAATTATATAAAAAGCTACAGCTGCTCTGCTAATAATTCTCTACATGCCTTAAAAAGAATCACTTTATGAACTTGCTCTTTCTTAGACATCCTTTATCATGATCTCCTAGCAGCCTCAAGCTAGTTACATTTCATAACAATAAATGAAGTGTCCACCTTGCTGTCTCTTCCACACAGATATGAACACTAGCAGCCTCTCTGAAGTCAACTAAACCAGTTGCATGCATAAAAACATTTGCAGTGAAATTTCAGGAGTCAGTCACAGCTTTCATTTTGTTTGATTATGCTTCATAGACATGCATTCAGCCATTTCTGAGTCCTTCTCTAGAAAGCATCCACCCCTCTAGTTACACGGGGAGGAGTGAAGAGAAGAGCAAACTACAACATGCAGGCAGTTCAAAGGCAGGGAACAGTGGTATCTGCAGAGAGAAACACATACACACAGCCTGCTGCCCATGAGGAGCTGGATGAAAAGACTAAAGCAGCAGAGAGGGAAAAAAAAACATGGAGAAGGCCAGATGTGTCTTGAGGCACAGTTTCAGTTGTCATGTCTACTGTAGTATAGAAGACACACCTTGTTTTCATTAGTTGTGCTGAGAATGAAGTGAAGCTGAGCTGCCAGACAATACCTTTAGATCCCGAGTGCACTCTCCAAGCATAATATGTATACAAAGTGTATAAAAAAAAAAAAAGTATAAGTGGTTCTACTTGAATTATGCAGCCATTTGAAGTGTGTGGTGTGAGTACAGTCATTTCATTGCCTGCTCCCCTGCAGCTCTAATGTCTCAGCCTGTGTTATCAGGGATGGAAGGGATGTTAGCTACTGCCCAGCCCTTCCAAACAGTAGATAAGGAAAACTGAAGGTAAGAAGTGTGTCAGAACTTGAAACTGCCCATTGGTTCATTGAAACTTGAGGCCTTAAGGAAGAGCAGAGTGAAAATACAACCTGTGTTAATTGAGTAGTATACCACAAAAATGCTTTGAATGTGAGCTGTGTTGTAAGCAATCAATACTTAATGTTACAATGAGTGCTTCTTGGTTTCAGAAAAAAATGTCTTAAAGGTACTGAGCACTCAAAGGATTACAAATAATCTTTGCATGTCCTGCTAAAACAAACCATGGGTGTTTGCACTGGGTTGATCCTGTTCTGTTACTCTCAGGCTGTAGCACACAAGACAGTGCTCTGTTGCTTCATGCTTCAGAAATAATCTTCTCCCCGTCAGAACAGGAATAATTATCATTTTAAATGAACAACCTCATCAGGTGAAAAAAGAGTGAGTCAGACCGCAGATTCCTTTTTCTTCAAATAGCAAATTCCCCTGTCTCTGGAATTCTCACACAAAGTCGATCTGCTGGGGAATAAACAGCAGCTCTAGAAAGCCAGTCATTAGGCACATATGAACTGATCACATTAACGCATAATTAGCACATAATTTTCTGGAGATCCCATATGGCTCAAATCATATCATTACTAACAGCAGCACACCGTATCATCCAACAAGAGCAGGTCAAGCCTTGACCATTTCTAGCATATATGTTCTGATAATAAGAGATATTATTTTTGGCTAGAAATAGATTTGTGGTGTAATTTATGACCCAGCTTATTCTTTTTTATTAAGACTCAGTTTTCTCTTTGATGATCTTGGTAGTGGTGCCTGATATCTTGCTACTGTGGCTGACAGTAACATAACAAAGCCAACTAGATCACCAGCTCAGTCTTACAACTGAGTAAGAGTCTGGCATCTTACCAGCTGAAATAGTGGTGTACTGGCTGCAGGGCCCAGGAAAAAAAATGCAAATATTTCAGCTGTGTAGACAGCTATACAAATAGCAGAGCAGTCTCATCTGGGGAGACAAAAGATGTGTATGATGACTGCCTTCCTTCAAGTTAAACAAGAAAAATCTTACCCTGGCTCATTGTCACAAGTTCCCCTTCTCTGTTAATGTGCACAAAGAGCAATGCACTATATCTACAGTTTGGCAGCATGACAAGAGCCCAGAGAGGATGTTTTGTGGTCAGGTCTTGCTGTGTCCTGTCTGTGTGTCTGCTGTGTGTGGTCAAGGTGCCTGGGGCTGGTTGAGCACACAAGCAGGAAATGCCAATTCAAGTTGCCATTTTCTGCCATTCTGTCTCTGCTCCTCCTCAACATTTTTAATGTTGCCTTTCCATGTGTTTGCTCGACCTCCATGTGGTGCCTTGCTTTTCTTGTACTCTCATTTTTTCTTGAGGGAGCACAGAATTTTGTCAGGAAAAGTGGAAGCTGCCTCCTCTGTGCTATCCAATATCTTGGCCATTCTCCCTTTTCGGCACAGTAGTCTTGGTTGTTGCAACATGATAGAGGTTTCCTTGCCCATTTCTGTCTATCGTGTCTGGCACAAAGAGCAGTCTCAGCTGAGATATTTTTCACTGACAGTGTCCCAACATGCCAAACATTGTGCAATTTGCTTGGCTTTTCTTCTTAACACAGAAATTAACAAAATTCATACCATGCTTCTTGCCTGTCAGGAAGCTATACTCTGCATTAATCTCTTATTTTGGAGACAGGCTATGTGACAGAGATGATTAATCCTAGCCACAGATAACACTTCCTGTCTTTAAATAGTTTCAGTAGATAAATAACTTCTATAATGAAACTGTATCCCACAATGGGATTTTGGTCTAAGCCAGAAACTTTTGAGTTTTAAATCTGGCTTTCAGACAAAAGCATTTTGTGGATAAAAGTAAGTAGAAGCTTGGGGTTTTGTCACAGAGATTGCACAACCTCATATTTTTTTCACACTCCTCAGGAGTTCCATCTCTTCAGCACCTACAGACACAACCCTGCTTCTCTGGCCACTTCTTTTTATCTAAGCTAGTCATAGAGTTTTCCTTGCAGACACATTGCAAGGATGAATTACACAATATTAGAAAGATTTCTGAAGATGCAGGTCATGGCTTGGCGCAGATTACAGACACGCACAGTGCTCAGGGGTTGCTCTAGGGAGCCTGCATTTTCATCATGTTCCCCACCAGTACTCGATCTTTACCTGGAATATGTGCCCAGCAGACCTTTTTCTTGAATCTGGGTCACACAGAGATTCACTACTGCTCACAAGTAAGATTTGGTCCAAAGCCCATTAAAATCAGCAAGACTCTTTCCTAATTTAAGTGGGTTGGAGTCAGGGCTTTGCAGGATGCATGAACCCCAGTCTTCACTACTTGTGGATAGCACAGTAGTGATAGAACACACAGCTGCCATCTGAGAGCATGTTTACACAACTGGGGAAGTCTTGGCCTCTAGAACGTAAAGGACTTTCTACCATGGTCACTGTTAATAGGGTATTTAAAAAATAATGCTCAGACTCCTGTGATCTCTCTGCTGTACTTGGCATTCAAATCCTTTTTCAAACCACACAGAAATAGAGGATGCATTGCAGTGATTTTCTTCAGTTCCTTTCCACCAGAGAAATCAGGGAGAAGGGGCTGTGACCACCAGGTCTTGGAGCTGGCGAGGGGGAAATAAATGGAAACAGAAAATGCTGTATCTAGAAATCTCATGCTTGCCAGGACATTTAAAAATGTGGAGTGGTGATGAGATAAATACTTTCAAAGAGATTGAATTTGTTATAGGGACTTTTTCTTCTCAACCATGCAATATAAATGTGCTACATGCTGGAAATTCTTACTAAAGATAGCTGTGCAGATGCAGGAGCATCATTCTGCACTCTTTTAATGAACCACACAACAAACAGGAAGATGAAGCCAGGTTCCACCCTGTAGCATAATGATTTTCCCTTGTACAAATGCAAGCACTAGGCTATCAAGGACTGGTGGGAAAGTGGGAACTACGATCCCAGTACCTCTCCCTCTGTTCCCTCAAGAGAAGCCAATCACTCTAGTAACGGTTAACCAGGAAAGTGGATCAGCTCACCTGTTTAGCCTCCCAGGGCAATCAGTAAGAATCAAAGTTTCTACTTTATGAATTATAACCAGGGAAACTTTTATCTCTGTTTGCTTTAGGCTAGGCATTTGCTGGGAAACGATTTGGGCCATGTGACTATGCCAATTCAGCACTGCCTGGGAGAGGTGCTTGCTTTCCCCAGGGCCCTCAGCCTTCCCCAGACTGGAAGTCCAGACAACAAGTCAGCAGAGCACTGAGGTTCCAGGCACCCATCTCCTCTCAGAGAGCAGTGGTACCTCTTCCCAGGATGAAAACTGCACAGCTTCTTTTTCTGCTGTAATTTAAAACCAAATGGACCAAATAGCAAAATTCTTATTTTTGTAACAATTGCATTCAAACATGTTTTCGCTTGTGAAGATGCTGACTCTACTGAGGCTTATATCCATGAAGAGTACTGTTGTCAGAAGGGCTTCCAAGAAGACTTCTAAAAACAAGCTTATCTTCTAGAAACCTAGGTTATAGCTAAGGTATCTCAGTATATGGGTAATGTTTTCAGAGGCAGTGGGACATCAACATATCAATCATTTATCTTAGTTCACTGTAACCTCTACTATTAGATGAGACATCCTACTTCAAAATAGGCTTTAGATACTCTGGCTTACTATTTGAACTCTAGGAGATGAAATTTAAGCTCCAAATGTCATATTTAAACTCCTAAATATAAGTGGCCTGATTTTCCAGGGTGTTAAGCATATGCAATGCCTGTTGAAATCAACGAGAAATGTGAGTGCCTGCCAACCATTTTGGAAAAACAGGCCATTTTATTTAGTTATTGACACATAGATTCCTAACTTTAAACAGCCATGTTTGAGACCTTTTTCTACCTTCATGCAGTTCTGCTTCAGCTTTAGCAGAAAATTATTCTCATTAAGAAGTACCCTTGGCCTACTCCCTTCCAGCCCTATTTTGCGTGCTGTCGTAAGTATGCAATTAAGGCTGATTTTGCAAAAGCAAGCAACAAAACCACATCAATTTAAACTATTCCTTTCTATTTTTTTATGCAGAATAAGTCATTTCATAAACATTTTTAAGAATGTTCCTTACAAAGAGAGTGACCTCATTTTTATACAGCAATAACTACTTAGAAGGGAATTAGTGCTGCAGAAATGTTCTCTGTAGTACAGATGACACATTTCAGTGAGAAAGGCAAAGTTAAATACAAAGCAAAGTTAAATACACACACTGGGTTCTGGCCACATTTGGACTATATCACAAACTAAATAACACTAGAAAATGAAAAATGAGCACTGCTTCTCAACTCTAATCTAGATTTATTGTGCTCATCCCATGTGATATTTGATCAGAAAGGAATAGGAATGCATGTAGCAGGAGACAATGTACTGGGTCTATGCCAGATTGCATGTGCCAACTGTTCAAACACAAAGTCCTATTTGAGGGACAACTAATACAAAGGAAGACAAATATGCTTTAACCCATGTAGCTTACACTAGTTCAGCATTAGTTACAGGGTCCAAAATACTTTCCTCTTAGGACACTGTCATACACATTAGAACTATAAATGCTGCAGAATTTCCTTTCTCTGATGGATACTCATATAATGGCACAGGCTTTTAGTGGTCTTAGCCTTAATCTTAGACTTTCAGAGAGAATTAGCAGCATGTGTTGCTTGCATACATCTCCTTGCCATCTGTGGATTCTTTAGGTTCAAAGGAGGCAACAAATACATCAACATCCCTGAGGGTAGCCATTTGGATCTTGAAAACTTAGTGGGAATCATTTATGGAAGGTCACAAATAGTCTGAACCTTCGCACTGGAGTGGATGTTGCAGACTAAGATGTCTCAACCATGGGGTCAATAATAAAAGGAAATTAGCCATACCACTCAGAGAGTGAGGGTAAGATGGTGAGGGGACAGGTGAGATTAGGGAAAATTTTGGACACCTAAGGATGTAGCAGAGGTGGAATTTGTCTCTTTGAAGTCTACTGAAAGAAGGACATTTGTTTCCAAGGGATAGGTCTGAGCTTCAGTACATCTTACTCACACTGGTCTGGCATCCAGCACTCTGACCAGCAGTAATTCAGGCTCTGGGTGCATTCTCTTCTGGAAGAGAAGTTATGCTTCTTCCCTCTGAATGCCCCGGGATTCTTGTGAGTCCACTGTGACATACTGAAAGGTAGAACTACACAGGAGGAGTCAGATGAGCAGGGATTAGGTAACAACCATCCTGCTATCAGCTGCTTAACACAAGGCAGAAACAGGTTACTCGGGGGAGCCTGGAACTGCAGTGATGTGGTCTTGGCATGCTGAGGATCTGGTTGCAATTTGACACTTTTATTTAGTGGAAGGATTTCTATTTAGCTAGCCAAAATTGTTTACAGTGGTGTCAGAATAGCTCGGAACAGATCATACTTCCATTTTTCTGACTTTCCAGACACAACCATAATGCTTTAAACACAGGTATTGGGCTCAGTCTTGTGTCTTTTACAGTGTACACAATGAACCCATGGTCATAGTTGGATCCTAAGTAAACCCATACAATAAACATACCCAAGCAAACAAAAACAAAGAACATATGGGGTGCTGCTGGGGCTGATTTCTGGTTGGTTGTAAAACAAAAACCAAAGTGAACGTGACTCATAAGCTATTTAAAGGAGGCACAGCTGCAGTCTCCACCACTACCCCTGCCTCACCAGATGCACAGACCCTACCCACCACCATGTTTCAGCTGTGGCAGAGGAGAGCTCAGAAAGCAGCCACAGCATTAAGAGTTTTGCCACATGCTCCTGTGGCCTTAAAGGGCCTATCATTCCCCACCAAGCTACTGCTCCCCAGTCCTAGCAGAGCAGTGGGCACAATACCTGCCTGCTGCAGCAGATGTGCAGCCCGGTGTAGAGAGCCATGATCCACACCACTACCACAACACAACCTGCCCTGGGGGCAGACCTGCAGCTGCAGCCTGGGCTCCTTCTCTGGTGAGGCTGGAGCACAGCCAGTCACCTTGAATGTGCTCCAATGCCTTTGTAAATCAGCAGGGGTGAGTCCCTGGAAAGAAGAGGCTTCTTTCATAACATTTATTGTTTGTATTGTAACAGAACACAGGCTCCTGTGCAAAAATTTTGTCGTGGTGGAAGAAGATGGATGGGACTTTTTGTCTGGCAATGCTAAAGCAGCCCTGTAGGAACTGTCAGTCTGGGCAGGTAGCTCAATAGCAGGAGGTCTCCAGTCTGGCCACTTTAACCAGACCCACTGTCTACTGTGTCCCACAGCACCAGGTGTGCTGCTTGAACACTGGCCATTAGGGCAGCAGGTCTGTTGTACTGCTGATATAGCCTGGATATGTGGGATTTGCTGTCTGCTGTGTGAGTCAATATTGCCACTCCAGGTGGCAGTATGGGTGTGATAACACAGGTCCTGTCTCCGCTCAGTACTCTTTTATGCCAGATATTCACACATATGTAACAGGGGACTTATGTCTTCCTGAAAAGCTGACAGTTTTGACACATAGATAAAGTGGAAGAATATCCAGTGGGAGAAATGGCAAAGGAAGGACAAGAATAGCGAAGATAAAAATAGGCACTTGCACACATAGATTTTTTGTCCTGTAAGCATTGCCAGATTGATATTTTGAGACATTTGTATTCTTACTGGTTGCTCTAGTGGCATTATCAACTTTACAGATGTCAAAATGGAGTGCATATGGAAGAGGTTTGTAAGGACCATGCAGTGGCTTTGTGTATTTGTCCAAGGTGTTTATTTTAGGACATAAAAGAGAAGACGGTTTGTACTTAAAGAAGAGGACAACTGATGAGTAGAAGAGGAAGAAATGGTTAAACTTTGGTGAATTTTATAAGGATTTGAAACTTACATGAAGAGGGTCTTCTGGTCAAATTGGTTAATGTGAATGGACCTCTGTGAAGGTCTGGAGGACATAGCAAGACTGTGGAATAACCTACCATACATACAGCTCTAGAAAGAGAAGTGCCAATAAGGTGACTTCCAAATTACAGTTTGGAAGAACTCTCTGATGTCGCTAAACATGAACTGGCTACACTAGCTAACTGCATAGACATACCATTGCTGGGGGACAATGGGCTCTGTCCTTTGAAGCTATTTTCACACTGTGATGCCTAGTTTGCTACTGGTTGGCATATACAATAGACATTGCGAGTTTTTTTGTCAGTTTTAAGCCTAGTTATCAGGTAAATAATCAGGAAAATCGTAGGGTTTAAATCTAATATAATAAATAACTTTTTAAAACTAACTGTATAGATTTTTCAGGCTGAAAATCTGTCGTATTAGTGTAGGCTTATGAGCTGTCCAGTCATGTCTATAAAAATATATTTAATGAGAAGGCAGCGTTCAGTTACGACTGCACTCTGACTTAGAGAAAAACTACCTACTTGTCATGATGAGTCAAAAGAAACTGCTAGCTTCTCTCTCTTTCTACATGTACATATTGATAGGGTACAAGTAAAAAATGAGTTTCAATGTTCTAACAGAAGACAAAGTACTTTTCACCTAGACAGTGACAAAACTTTGCAGGATTTCCCTCAAACAATACTGACCTGTGAAATGTTACGCCTGCCAATTCCTTCCTCAGAAAGCTTGTCCACACAGACTCAGAAGTAATCCTCTAATAAGCAATATAATTGTGGCAGAGTAAGACAGAGAGGGATTTTATTTCCAGCTTTCTTAACACCATATGTTCACTTAATCCCACTCTTCATTTAGTTAAAGGTAATCCCTGAGTACTTCAGTACAAATTACGTGCAAACATACATTATATGTATGGGTGTGCCTGCATATAACACTGCATGTGTGTCTCTTGGACTAAGAGAAAAACCACACTGGTAGATAACTAAGGCAGATGAATTTTCCTAAACAGATGCTCCCAAGTCATCTATCTTAAAAGTACACATTAAGATGCAAGAAGAAAATTTTCTCTGAAAGAACTACTAATGAGGATTGCTTGGATTTTTGCCCATGAAATCTTTAATAAAATCTTCGAAGTTATTCTGAAGTGCTATTTAATTTTTCCTACCTCCTCTCTAAAATTATTCAAAAAATCATGCCAGCTCTCTTTGATAAGTCCAGAAGTATCACGCAGACCACATTAAACATGCTGAAACATTTATTTTTCACTTTTCACTTCAGAATAAGAGGTTTTAAATAAATTGTAAAACTTTCAAAATACAGTGAGAAAAAGCCAGAAATTTACTATTCAAAAATCTACTGTCCATTCATATACAGCTGTTCAAAAAAGAAACTTCCTGCAACTCTCTAGTTAAAGGACACCACACCAGTTTAAACTGCTTCCTTAAAATAATGTGACAAGTTCAGCCAATGTCACTTTAGTGGTCAAGACAGAAATTCCAGTAAATTCTAATGTATGAGTTACAAGGCATATGTCAAATATTTCACATATGCACAAAAATGACAGGAAAAAAATAGTTCTGTTCTGTAAACATTTGGTACAGTTGCATAACACAGACCTTCTGGAGAAAGCCGTACTTTCTACCCAGTCTTGCAACTTCATTGGTGTCAGCTGGCTCCCAAAATAAAAAAAATAAAAAAAAAAAAGAAAAAAGTGCACTTGAACATCATTATCCAGAACAGGATCTGAAGACAAGAGATGGCTTAAGATAGCTGGAAAAGATCAGTTAATAGGAATGGCAAAACCAGACAGTAGTGCCAGCACTGAGTATACCAGAGGATATATCTATCCCTGCAGCTCCAGAAAATGTACTACACTGCTGCAGTACACACACACAGCTTTCCCCTGCAATTATGGCCAGTGCATAAATGAGTTTGACTGATCTAAAAATATTTCACTCTATAAAGAGAGCAAGCTAAATGTAGTATATTAAACTTTAACAGTGTAGCAGGACAAGCTCCAAAATTATGTTCTGTCTCAGAGAGCAGTGTGACTGATAGCTCTCTTTCATTGCACATTCATAAAATCACTTATACTTTAATAATTATTATATCAGATTTATCAGGTAATTATTCTGTAATGAGGGTGAATGGCATATAAGGTGTTTGGTCTTGAAGGAAAGACACTTTCAACATTTACATTAAAATGCTCTTTTTCTAACTGAGTAAGCAAAACTTCTGAAAGTGAGATGAAATAGAACCTTTTCATTATAAAATGAGAAATGCTGCCATGGAGGAAGTAAAAATGGAAGGTTGAAAGCAAACTGAATGGTTAGTGACTACTTGCTGTTTCTTTTGTGCCTTACTTTGTAATGGTAACATGGATAACATGAACTCCCAAGACCCTCTGAGAAGTGCTCTCTAGCCTGACCCAGAGAAATACTTAATCCAGATGCCTGGATTATCCTGGGTCTCTTCCATTTTCATATCAAGCAGAACCATTATGCCTGAAGAGTCAGTAAAGCCATATCAAAAAGGTCACTGCAAGAAGAGAAAAACTTTCTGTTAGAACTACAAGACAAATTTGATCTGCAAAGTAGAAGTATTAAGCAGAAACAAAACCAATTTCTTTTCCCACCCCCTCGGCCACTCATCTCCCTTAGTGTTTCAAACATCTTGTGGGCTTGTGTGGTTTTGTTTTGTTTTGTTTTGGTTTTTTGGTTTTCTTTGTTTGGTTGGTTTGGTTTTTGTTTGTTTGTTTGTTTGTTTGTTTTGGTTTTTTGTTTTTGGTTGGTTGGGGTTTTTTGGTGTTTTTTGTTTTGTTTTGTTTTGTTTTGTTTTGTTTTGTTTTGTTTTGTTTTGTTTTGTTTTGTTTTGTTTTTTTGTAAAGCCATGGTTATCTTGATTGGAAAACTTATGGTATGCTTCTGTCATTTCACTGTGATATTAATAATCAAACCTTTGCCATTACACCATAGCAAATGGGATGTTTTAATGCTTTTGAAGTAATGTGTGATGTGTGCTCCTATGGTGAAAATTCTAGTGAGGTTTGAGTCAATGTATGGGAAAGAATCACTGTTTGTATTTTAAGTGAATTATGTTCAGAACCTCATAATTCTGATGAATGATTAACCTCGTAATTTTCAGAGGCATCGCTCAAAGAAAGCAAAGATACTCTGGGCTGTATTTATTTGCAGAGTTATTTGCAAAGTTGTTGCCATAGCTTTGGCCTCTTTTTTTAGACCATCCTTACCATGTGGTGACTTCTCCAAAACCTGACCATGACAGAGTCAGTGTTCCTGGGCATTTGTTTACATCATTCCATTTGCTGTTGTTGGCAGCTCATTCCAGTTCATGTTGATTTTTTTTTTTTTTGGTCATATGCTAATGGTTCTTTTCCAGTTCAACTTCACCACTGATATTTTTTCTCTTGGTTTTAGAGGTACAGTCAGGTAGAAAATATTGGCTCCTCATGCCTCCAAGAAGATGATGAAGAACCTTGTTTTATGAATGGCCAGTGCAACTACTGTGATTTGGACCCACAGCTACATTATTTTCCATTGTAATCGTATTAAATCAGATGAAAGAAAAAGAGGCAGCTAGAGAGTATTAATAGGTCCTGGGTGTGTGATAGATCTTAAGGCCTGTAACTTTGCTGCAGAAACCCACTTATTTATCTATATCTCAGTAAGAATCTCTAGAAATAAACAAAATTCATATTATTTTGTTCCTAAAGATATAAAAATACATATTTTCTGATTGCACTTTGGAGAAGGAAAAATAATAAAGACAATTGTGCCATTCCCCATTAGTGAAAATGACACACAATTAACCTGCCTCAAGCACTTTCAATAGCACTGAATCCCTTGGGTGGGATTTTCCAAAGTGCCAGCTCAGCCCTTCTCCCATTAAAACAATTACTGACTTCAGCCTGGGAGGAGAGTTCAGAGTCCCCTGTGGTGCCCTGTATGTTGGAAGATCCTAATCTTTGTGTGTGTTGTTTCTTTCCTATTTTTATGTGCATGGCTTCACAGGTGCTCAGATGCATTCATAAGTGCCAGGATTTTCCTCAGAGGACCTAAAAAGAAACCAGAAAGTTAGCTAATTAAGAGTGGAATTAAGAGTAATGGAGGGTAACAGAAATCATGGAGGAAAGGGAACTTCACGTAAAATGAAACTTCATCAAGTGTCTAGTGGAGTCAGTTAATTGCATCCTCTATGCCCCAAATCATAGACCAAACCCTTCCAGAACACATTTCCAATATTACTTCACAGAGTCTATTTTCTATCTGTGGAATCCAGTTGCCATAGGCAGTCATCAAGGGAAAGAGTTTAGTAGAATTAAAAAAAGGATTTAGGAAGCTTTGTGAGCAAAAACAACGTTTGCAGCTGTGTGTGCTAGATTACAACAATGCAGGGGACAAGCAAGCTTCCTGCTTCAGCAGAATACGCCGGTTGCTTTGAGGGTCAAGACGAAATCTTTTCTTGCTGTGAGTTACCCCTCCTGATTTATTTAGATGTGTGATGAGATGGTTTGAGTTTTCACTAAAAGGAGTGATAATGGTAATGGATGCTATAGGTAGACTATTTGGTAGTGGTAATGCTGTCACTTCCATAAAAAGAGTATCAGTCAATGAGTCCGTGATGAGGAGCAATCTCCCAAGCAAGGGACTGGTTTGGCACTGATGAGAGCAGAATTTAGACCTTGGCTATGAACGAGACTTCCTTTCTGACTGTAGGGAGGTGTAGCTTACTCTCTCTGTGCTTTAAGTTATCACTAGAGAAACTGGAAGACAGTACTTCTCTAATTCTCAGATGGAATGAAGGGCAAGTACGTAAAGAAGAGAGTAGTTATAATTTCCTTCACAGTCATTCTGTGCTTTGCATTCAGAACTGTCATTCCACTGTAAATCTGGACTACTTTAGCTGGAATTAGTCAAGATTTTCCTGATTTACAGTGATGGAATGAGTTCAGAAAATTTTCATTCCACTGTTTGTGTTGCTCCTCAGAACTTGTTCCCACATGAAAATAGCAGCAGCTTTTCTGAAGAACAGTAGCCCCAAGAAAGCTTAGTGGCCTTAACCTAGAACATGAGTGGTTTCTGCAATGGATTACGTATCATGCTGGCTGGCTTGAAACCCCAGAAGCTCCTGTCCAAGTCTGCATTCCTATTATGGGCTACTGTTGTCATTCCATCTGTTGCTTCAAAATCAGATCCTCTTGGAGATGTTCTTGCTTACCCTGAACAGTAGATAAGTAGATCTGAGAAAAGGCATTTTTGAAGTACGGGCTGGATGAGCTGAATTATTTGTTAATGGCTATGGGTGCTATACCTGTTGCTAACAAATACTGTAACACTTCATCATAACTCCCATTTGGAAATGTCATTATAGCTACCTGAGCAGCAATAGGTACAATGCAGGTTGAACAAGCTATTGATATACAGGAAAGGCTTTTTAATTATTTTGTGCCTTGAACACTTTAGTTTGCAAAAAAAATTTGATAAAGAAGTAGCTTGAAACAGTCAGACTACTCTTCTCCTTGTTAGAGGTGGCAGGGGTTACGGGCACTCAAAGTTCCACGATGGGATAGTTGGATGTGTATATAGGTGTACACATATGTTTGGGTCTTTTTTATTGATAAAAGTCCAGATCAGACCCAGCTGGTCTTCACCAAAATGTGGAATTTCTACTGCACAAGTCATTGAGCTTTCTTGGGTCCAGCAAAGCATTTGAGGAGGGAGTTGTTCCCCGTTTTTTAATTTTGAACTCTCGTATTTCCAAACTTTGCCTGCTGTGTCCTTTATGGAAATTACCCCAACTGTCTAATGATTGAAAAGTCTATGTAACCTTTCTTTATGTTTTCTTTTCTTATTCTGAATTATTTAAATACAGAAAAAAAAAACCCTCTGAAGGATTCAAAGTTAAGCTTAGCTGCCAACACTGCTTAGCCATACTTAACACTGAGATTGATAGACAACATTTAGGGAGAAGGAGAGTCATTAGCCATGGAATTGGTGTCCTAATTAAAAACAACAATGCATTTTATCCTTTCTCATTTAGAAGGAGTTACACATTTAAACTGACATTTTAACCTCTTCAAAAGGTTTAACTATTTTTATCATTTCATTAGCTGTTAATTTTATTGGTAGATGTTATGACTATTTTGAAAACTTTACCCAGCGTCTCCTGGTGTGTACTATTTCCCTGGCCTGGGGGATGATTTTACATTAGTAACTGGTATATGTAATTGTATAGTGGTTCTGTAGGATTCACACAGATCCAGTCTGGTCCTCAAGCTTAAAATGGTCTGCCTCTGGTCTCTACCCTGCATTAAACTGTGTTGTCTGTTGCCTGCTTAGACTCAGGGCAATTTAGCAATTCTGATATGAAGAAAACACATTTCCACACGCCAAAAGCAGAGTTTGTGTTAGCTGCAGCCTCTTTTTGCTTTTGATACAATTTCTTAGTCACAAGTGCGAAGCTTTGTACACTTCATGACCACATGGTTCCTGAGCTGCTGTGGCTTTGAATGTGATTTGTTAGTGTTTCTGTGCTGGTTAGACATAGCTGGAGCTGTCACAGAGCTACAGAACGAACCTGGCCATGGCACACCCACATTGTTCCTTGTATTGCCCAGGCACTCATTGCACTTACTCCGTGAATCTTGAGTCTGCTTTCTGGGAGAGGTGTTGTCATTCTAATCCCCTCAGGGTCATGGAGGACCATTAGGAACCTTTGGTGGGATTAATACAACTCGGAGACACAGTCTAAACCTCCTGATAACATCAGGTTCATAGTCACTGCCAGCTGACTCTCACTGCTGATAGTCAGCAAGTGCAGAACAGCACTGGAAATTTAAGTACTTACAACTTTTGTTAAATAATGTGAGCTCAAGACACTTATTACTTGTGGAACATTTCCACAAACTGCTGAAGTGTAGCAGTAGTGGTCTGTTTTTTTGAATGGTTGAATTAAATTTTTTTATTTGCAACTCCAAAAGACTCCTGTAGTCTCTTGACAATGAATGCATTTTTATACCACATTGATAATTTATAGAAGAAATTCAGAGTTGCTGTTGAAACAGTCTGATATTTCTGCATCCGTAACTTTGATTTCAGCTTGTCTGGGATATAGTTGTCAACTTTTTATTATGTTGTCTAAAATGTGGAAGTGATTGCATGCTAAGGCTTCATTATATAGCAAAGATTTTAAGTCTCTAAAATGACTTAATTGTATGTACGCATGAAAATAATTTTCTCCGTGCATTAACTTGTATTTAAAAAGCTGCCTCTTCGTGTTGCTTTTGACCTAGCTTGTAACCTCCTTGGTAAATTAGCATTTACAGAAGTAATTAATTAGCATGACTTTGCGTAATTGTTCTCATTTATGGAAAATACTGTGCTTTAGCTGACTGAAGTTTTCTCCTTGTCACATAGTGACAGATAAAACCTGATGTAGAACGTGCCAATGTTCTAGCATGGTATGATAGTTCTAGCAAAGGGAGAAGTATCTTCCCAGTCGAAGGCAGCACGTGTGTCATCCCTTTTGCACTATAGATTGGAGCCCCAGCACACTGACATCTTCCACGCCAGTCTACACAATCAGCTGTATTTAAGCGAATCTCCTCTCGCATAGCATTATTTGTAGTTGCACACAGAATTTCATTACATTTGGTAAATAATTTTTAAAATCTGTGATCTCAGCCCTGAAGTTGTGGTAAAATAGGCGTTAACTCCCAGCCAGGGGAGAGCGTGGCCGAAGCAGTCCAGGGCAGCCGCTGCCGCCCCTGCGGGACCCACGACCGAGGATTTTGATTTCCACGATTTGGTAACTCGCTGCCTACAGAAACCCTTGGCCATCGGCGCGGGACGGGTAACGTCCGCCAGCGCCTGTAGCTGCCTAATGAATCACACCGTGCACTCCGTGCCGCAAGCTGCCTGGGGCACGGCCAGAGCCCGGCGAAAGCGCGCCTGCCGCCGCCAGAGCTGGCCGGACCTGCCTGCCGCGAGGCTCGGCAACGCGACCGCCTGGCCGAGCGCCATCGGCCCCAGCGGCGGCAGCGCCAGGCAGAGCACCCCGGCACCTCGCCCAACGGTCGCCCGCGCGACTAACCGCCCCCCGCGCGACCGACCAACCAACCGCCCCCCGCGCGACCGACCGACCAACCGACCAACCGCCCCCCGCGCGACCAACAGCCAGCGGCTGCCCGGCTGCCGCAGAGGCGTTCGTCGCCCCCAGGGCGCTGGCTGTGAGCCCGGTAGGGCGGGGCGAGGTGCGGCCTGCGCGCCGGAAGTGAGTGGCGGGGGGAGCCCGGAGCGGCGGCGGGCGCTGGACTGGTGGCAGCGTGGAAGGAGCCGTGTCTCTACTGCTGGGAAGGGACGTGCTCCGGGAGGACTGGGCGGAGGCGGTTCCGCGCTCGGCGGAAACAAGAAAGGGGAAAGGAAGGGAGCGGCAGTGGGAACCGGTATCAGTAGCCACCATTAGTGGTGGTGGGAGGAGGAGCAACAGCAGCCCCGGGGGTCTGCGGGCGGAGCGGAGCCCGGCTACCGTCGCCGGCAGCGAGCGGGAGTGTGCCCACCGCCTCGCCCCTCTTATTTTGTAGGGGTTCGCCGTAGCTTGCTAGCCCGCCGGGAGCTTCCCTGGAGCCGACGCGAGGTGAGTGGTCGAGCCGCCTTCTTGTGGTTTTTTTTTTTCGGTTTTTTGGGTTTTTTTTTGTTTGTTTTGGTTTGGTTTTTTGGGG